>JARJLF010000287.1:0-249482 GCA_029378395.1 Mycena leptocephala
ATTGCTTGAATCTTGCTTCGAGTTTCTGGATGTACACCTGCCTTAATAAATACCAAAGAATTTTGACATGCACATTGTTCTGGACCTGAGGTCGGGAGCATTGTTCAAGTTGTTATCGTGGCGCTCTGTTATTACGTAATTGCGGAGTTTTAATTTAAGTCGCAGAGTTGCCACCATGAAAAACACGAATTGTCAACAAGCAGCGATACAAGATTTATTTTGTTGAAGCGTCTGTCTACGAGAGACTATGCCACTTGGTACGGGTATGCATTAATATTGGCGCGAAGATTCAGCTTCTTCTGATCTCAGAGTCGATCTAGATCGGGTTCTTGTCAATTATGAGCTTGGGCTTGTATTGTCATCAAAATAAATATTTGCACTCAGGTCACGGCTTTGATTTCGTGAAGAAAAAAAAGCCAAGCAGCAACTTCAACGAAACCGCAAGGGAACTTGGTTACAGTGATGCTCCGCTTTCGCCATTATCTCCGCCTCGTTAGTGCCCCGCATAGGCTGGCGTACACACGCCTGCTGGTTTCGGATCACAGGCTGGCGGTAGAGGAACTTCGACACGATAATCGTTTGTGGCGGTACGTCGAACGGGAGCTGAGGTTGTGTCGTTACTGCCATGGAGGGATTGAACTTTGAAGACGAATGTCATGCTCTCCTGGTCTGCAGCGGCCACCCGCTCTTGCCGCAACTTCGGGCTGCTTTCTTGCGGGATGTTTTCGTATCTCGACCCGATCTGCGACTGTCTGTGGCGACAGTCGCCGCTTACGACTTCCTGTTGGCATTGATTGAAGACCGGAACCTTACATCGCGCGTTGCGAAGTTTGTGCACGACGTGTTTGCGGTCTTTGAGCAGAAGGAGGTCTGGGTTCCACGGACACACTACCACAGTTGACACACTACCACAGTTACTCAGCTCAATAGTTGCTAGACGTACTGTATTAATGCAGTCATTTTCCATGTCCTTAGCATCAATTGTCGTGAGACGGGAATGCTCTTTGAGACTTACTTTTGCAGAGCAACGGGTTTGTGGTGGGAAGGGGGACCTTCTCGCGACTCCTGACGTTGATTATGACGAGGTTTCCGTTGTTATGCTGCTCCTGAGTGGAGACACCCAGAAGAGCCAGAAAGTAGGTAACACTGAAGTAGTACTGTTCAAAGCGGCGGCGATGAAGGACATCCGTAGCATACATACGACGTCTTATGTGTGTAGTACGGCTACCTGTTGTTTCAATTTGGGACCGCACAGGCAATCCTCCTCCTCCTCCTCCGCGATTCTTTTTTGATCACCAGATTATGTCACAGCCATCGGTCACAGTCCTGTCACAATCAGTGTCCTTTGCCACCTTCATTCCAACGATGGCTCCCCGCAAGGAGCACTGGAGCTGGAAGGCACGAGATTGTCCCGAAGTGAACGGTTTCGATGCTGCCCTCGCCATGAAAGAGTACGTCCAGAATGTCGTCGGGCAAGCGCTGAAGGAACTAGAGGTTCGACATAACGGTAGACAAATACTACGACATTAGCTCATTTCTCCTTCATTATAGGTTCGAGAGTGGTCCGGCTGGGAAAGGAACGATCTCAGGGTGAGAGATGACTTTTTCGTTTATATCGATGTCTGACTCGTTGCCGTGCCAGAACCTTTCTGCCAAAGCGAAGCTAGATCACAAAAAGGTACTTACCGAAGACTTTCCTGGCTTGCTCACCGGCCCCCATGGCGCCGGTTTGACACAGGCATCCTGGTTGCCACTATACGTCCTCTCAGCGAAAATCCCAGCGCAAGGCCTTAAGAACAAGGCGCGATCTGACGACCATGCCGAGACCACTTCCATCCTTTACACCATAGGCGATCTCCAGATTGCCATCGTCATCTGGAAACACACATCCTCGGGGATACAAGCACTCTCGATATTCAACAACCACCTCGATTCCCATGCGGGTTTTCGGACATTTGCCATTGACGGCGCGTCCACAAGCAACGGAAGTCGGTTTGCGGTCGGACACAAGGGCAAGGGCTTTATTCTAGCGACCCAGTTTTTCTTCGAACATGTTGAGAAGATCTTCTCAGCGGTCGAGAAACGTGGAGACGAGATGCCTCGGAAACCCAAGCCGGGAGTATCGTTTCGTGTTGGTCAGGAGATCGGGACTTTGAAATGGAAAAAGGATCTTCTAGAGGTCTTCCTTGACGATCTCACTCCGTTGAGCATCCAGACATATTTCGATCGGCGAGGTGTGTAATTTTTTCCCCTAGTAATGAATGAGTTCACGAAGCTGTACCAGCTTCTCTCGATGCTGAAAAGAAGAGAGCATCAAGAGAAGCCCAGCGTAAACGAGAGCAGCGCGCCAAACACAAACAAAACCAGACAACAAGCCTTGGCGGCGATGACTCTGACGACGACTCCAGCGACTCTAGCGACTTGAGCGATGCGGAAGATTCCCAAGCTCTCTTGAACCCCGAGCCCCTCTCTGCTCCAGATCCTAAATTGCGCAAGGCTGCGGAAAATGCCTTGCGGGCCGTTTATAAGCGCCGAGTAATCCAGCAGCTCGACCGGAAACCCGTGCCTGCATCGGGCGTTAGTAACCAAGGACGTTCGCGTGTACGCTCCGATGAGGTGGCTATCACCGTCGTTGGCTTGGAAGCCAATTTAACCCCCGAATTTCTCTTCTCGGCGATTTACGGTATTATCCCACCTCTACACGCCTGGCGTGTGCCGAATTCCCTAGTCGAGTTCTTCGTTCCAGCTACGAGGGCTCTGGTCAGGTCAGCCGAAATGCGCTGTTCTATCATCGGGACCAGTTCGTTCCCAACGGCTTCCACCTCTCCGGGCTCTCTGTCAATTATCATGGAAATCTGGCTCTCACGTCGGATCGTGCCTCAATTGACCTCTACAGGACTCCGCCCAAGGATAAGATCGCCTACCGCGAGGAAATGTCAAAGAGCGCGGATGAAGGCCTTAGAACGATCCCCGAACTAGCTATAGCGCTCGCCCGTGACATCTTATCGGACAGTCATTCCGATGGCATGGCGTATTTGGTGGCGCCCAGAGACAAGACAGGAGCAAACGCGTATAAAATAGCCTTCGAAGCCGCCATGCGGGAGTTATACAAGATCCCAACTGCCCCCATTTATCCGACAACAACCGAGAACACCCCGCTTTGCCGTGAACTGGGATACACTCCTATCAAGGTTCCACCTCGGGCGCTCGCGATCATGCAGGAATCGGGGGCATACCTCGATATTAGGCAACATGCGCGTCAGACCCTCTTGTCTTCGCCTCCTGTTCCTGATGCGCCAGGCATCGAACGACTCCGAACCGCAATATCGATCCTTGCACCCATTGTTTCGCCCGAAAATGTTACCATCCGGGACTACAAAAGATCAGCGCCGAGCGTCGTATGGGATAGGGAAAAGCAGCTTTTTGCTTTTGCTTTCCCGCGGCAGTGCGATGACGACAGTGATCATCCGGGGAAGCCGTGTCTATGTTGGGTTGGCCCAGTTCTCCTCGACGCTGCTAGACTATATGCTGTCGGTTCGCTCCAGGCAAAGGAGCTCTTCCGCGGCTATCTTCTGTGCATGAGCGACCCCACTGCCGAGGCTACGGTTGCGGGACCAGAGCCCATGAATGATGATATGGATGTCGGTGAGTTGCTCAAACACTGCTGCCCCGCTCTATTTCGATTGTTACGACAGAATCCTTGTTCGAAGAACCCCAACATGGTCTAATGGATTTTTCTCAAGCAGCGTCAACGCCTGTTGGCATTCTCGGCGATTCAGAGCTTTCAGAGCTGGAATCAGACTCTGACGATCTGCCCAGCCGTGCGGGTGCGTTGCTGTGCCTTAACGAGACTTTCCTGATCTTCATCACCCTCAGATGACTCCGATTCACGCCAACATGGCCTAGCTCCGGCACGACAGCCCGTGAAACAAGTCACTTCTATCACCACTTCTGCCCGTCGCTCTGAAACCCGTGCGTTGTTGAAACCGTCCACAGAACTGGGCGTTCGACTGCCCATCCCACGCACTAAGGTCGCCAAAAGCATAGACGATGACGACCTAGCGCTATCTGCCTTCGTTAACCGCTACAACCAGTTGAAGGCACAGGTCACGGAGCAGAAGGAGCAGATCGATAACATCGCCCCCGCCATGACCAAGTTGCAGGATGAGCGCGACAACCTGAATCATCGTGTCGAGAAGTTGAGCCGCACCATTCACGATACACACACGGCGAACACTTTATTGAAAATAACATTCGAGACCGAAATCGGTCCTCTACGGACGGAGCTCAATGGACTCAAAATCGAGCACTCTGCGTTCAAAGGTCGTGTGATCCAGACCTGCCAATCCACGATTGCTTTGATGGAGAAAGACTGGCACGACAAGCTCCGCCCACTGCGACAGGAGATAGCTGCCCTTGAAACCGAGCGCAAGGAGAAGGATGCGACGATCGCGTCCCTGGTTGAGCAACAGCGTGCCGCCCTAGAGGCACAGCGTGCCAGTCTCGACGCAACTCTTGCACAATCGCGCAAGAGGCTGCGGACGGAGTGATCGGCTGTGGAATTTTTGTTCTTAGGTCCTGATGTTTTTTTCTCTGCTTTGAGTTATATCGTAGAACAACAGTTGTTGATCGAATAAATGCATTCTGTTACAGTTCAATTTGCAAACTCCATCGCCAATGGGTGTCACAACCTGTGTTTCCGTGCGCGCGCTTGTGGGTATAATCCAGTTGCCGTATTCCCTCCATTCCTGGCCAACCGTGCCCCCAACTGTGGGACGAAAGTTGAACGACATAAACGATATTACCGACGGCGGTGAATAGTGATGGTAGGGTGGCACGGGTCGGAGGGCGAGAGTTCAAATGATGCTGTAGAAGATGTTAGATTCAATCGCATGCAGCGCCGACTGTGGCAATGGAGTTCAGACGGAAGACTCCAAGTGCATCGGGCATAGTTCAGGTCCCGGCTTAGGGAGCAAAGTTTCGCAGAGGCGGCCCTGCGGTACATCGCGAGCTGCAATGCCGCGTGCGCTCCAACTCCGGTCAATGATCAAAAGCTCTTCACCCAGCCGCGCGCCGGCACTAGGCAGAAAGAATCAGAATATTAATATACAGAGATTTTTCGGGCTTCGGTTGACTTTGGCCGAACCGGACATTAAGCTTCGCGTAATAATAAAAGAGAAATGCAGAAAGGATTGAACACAACCAATTACATCTTCAGGCACTATTGTTTTAATGGCGACCATGTTGGCGCCTCCTCTCCGTAATCTACCAATGTTGATTTTCCGAAGGAAAAGATCTGAAAACATATTCGCGCAATGTTAATCAATATTCGTCAAGGCAAAAAGAGCCACCCACGTTACTTCGAACTTGGTTAAGCCATCGCCACTCGTCGTTGTTCCTTCAAGAGATGCCATCCCTCCAGGCCACAATTCGCAGGAAGTTGTTCCCATATCTGCGCTTCAGCGAGATTATACTCGGCTCGGGCCTCGGAGAAACAAAGCTGGCAAAGCTGTTTTTCCAACGAGCTCCAGCGCTTTTGGCCCCAGGCTGCGAACGGGTGCTGATCCATGGCTTCCGGGCGCGCCAGATGGTCTCTAAATTGGCCCAATTTGGCGGAATGGCAGGATTGTGCTGAAGGGCAGGTCGACTTCTCTGCAAGGAATAAATTGATCTTGATCGTCGCACGCAACTGGATGCCAGCGAGAAGAAGACAAGTCTGCTTGTTGTCTACCAATAGGTCGTTCCATCTGTCTCCTGCTGCGAATAAACGTTGAGCGGAGTACGTTCCCACACTATAGAACGCGAATGGAAGGAGCCAAGTGGCTCCGACTTCCTGTAGTATCGGGATTGCGCCAAGATCAAGAGAGACAACTCCATTCTTATAGTTCACGCTGTTGCAAGAGGCGGAATGGACTCGGTCAACTTCAGTTGGGTAGACTGTTTCGAGATGGAGAATCGCGCGCCGAAAAAGATAGGGGACATCATATTTGTGAGAGAGTCGGAGGATCCCCAACACCGCGTGGAAATCGATCTCTGCAGGAGGCGGCATAAAATAACTGCGGGGGAGTCAGATTATATAAAGTTTAACAGGCAAAAACACGTACTTCGAGTCGAAAATTGCGCGGAGAAACGACTCAACTTCTGCCGCGCGATCGTGCAGACGAACGACGGGCCTTCCATCCATCATATCTTCCCCGTTGGCAGCAGGCTGAGGAAATTCAAACATTGACTGGAATACTGTGGAGCGTGCAGCAAGGATCGATTTGCTGACACAGAAGATACGGTCTTCTGCACGTAGAATGACTGGAGTATCGTCGGGAAACCATAGACCATTCGTCTGCTTCAGCGTGGCGTGTGACATTTGGATGGAGAGGGAGGATGGTCGAGTTAAAAGTCGAGGCAAGGTCTGGCAACAGTGGCAAGGTGGAAGAACTTGAAGCGGACTCGGAGCACGTGGCATGTGCCAATCAATGGCACAGCATCCGCTTTCTCCTCGTTTTTGGGTCTTCTGCGTCCACCCCGATTCCGCAATGAAAACGGCCCCGCAAGAAAAAGTTAAAATGGCCTTTGATCAAGATGCAGTACCCAGAATTACTCAACTTCGGATTCTGTGCCAGAATGTTGAGTCTTGGACCGATCAAGTACCACGTTCCATGCACGCTTGCCACAAAGCGCGTCCAAGACTCCAAACAGGTCCAAACGTTGCTTTGGCTGTACTACTCTGGCAAAAATCAAAATCAAAAAAAAATCAAAATCAAAACACGAACACGTAGTATCTCGGTGTCACTGGTAATTTGATTGTTTACCTCTGAACTTCTATGTATCTTCTGGTATCTTCCTTTAGCCTCTGTTTTTGCCTGATTTGACTGACTCTGTTCCCCGGACATCCCTGCGTACAAGTTTCGTTATCTTTTGCCAATCCAAGTCCGGCGCACATCCGGATACAGCCACTTTCTTCCGCCACTTGTTCATAACACTCTGGAAAAAGCGAGGTTTCAGTGAAGCCAAAAATGTTTCTGAAATGGTTGATATTAGCAACAGAATAAGTAGACCTAAAAGTGGACCTGAAATCTGTGCTTTTGGTCGAGCTGAAATGGTAAAGTAAACGGTCATTTCGGGAACAGCATCTGAGGACCCAAACTTAGCGTTTCTGGTACTTCACTGATACAGCCGCTGAAACGAAGAGTTTCAGGAGCAGTTTATTGGATCAGAAAAAATAGTATATGCCACAATTTCGGGTGTTCCCGATACAATTGTTTCCACAAAACGGATCGGGCCGGGCCGGGCCGATGGGTTTCAGGCAGACTAAAAACAATAATTTCGGGTAGCTTATTCATTCGAGGTAACAATAAACTGATCCTGAAATCTATTGTCTCAGCAGCAGTTTCTCAAAGGCCAATATGGTTCCCGGTACCGGACATTTCAGGTGATTGAAAACTAATGCTGAAACGAGTCGTTCCAGCATGCATTTCAGTTCTTCAGAAACATTGCATTTAGGTGTCAATTTCCGGAATAGATATTTGCTTGCTGATGTGACTTATTTCAGAAATGTTTTTGGGAGCCCCGAAACTTGACTTTTTGCGGAGTGTAATGTGCAGCGGTCACCCATGGTCTGAGCATTCAATGCTCTCCCTGGCCGGTTCTCTTTTCCGTGCGTATTGGTTCACGAAAACAAGGCAGCTTTTGCTCAGTTGATAGTTGACGGCCTCAGTTCCGCCTGTTTCTTCTTGGCCGGCCGCATCGGGTTCTTTTCGTTATTTATTGCCGGTTGATCCAAATGGGGTCATGTGGGTCCTTGTACAGTAATTCGCAATTGTCAAGCTTTAGTCAACACCACATCTTGTTCTGCTATTGTGTTATTGCCCTGAATTTTGTCGCGTTGTTCTTGTGGCGTGAGAGCCTGATATTATTTTATAGTCCTCAACGTACAACCACAATGTCCTATTTACCCATCGACGACTACCAGGGAACAAAGCCTACGTTTGATATATATATATAGCAGGTCAAACGATTCTACTCAAGACACTCCAACCCACCTGCCCCGAGGACAATCTAACGAGACACCGAATTTGAACGACACGAATAAGGTGGAGGGGATGGTGGAAGCCATGAGCTAATGGCACGCCACGCTTCATGGCGCCCAGGCGCTCAGGCGCTCAGGCGCATGCCGCAAAATAGGTACGCACAGTCTTTGGCCTGGAGTCGACCTATGTAAAGAGGTGCGATTGGATGTGCTGGGGACAGATATCGTGCCCAGGATACGGAATCAGGACCTCGCACCGGAGACACTCCTTCATGTACCGCACAGATACCTGTCCGCCACGCCAATGCCACGCCAATCGGACGCATTCGTCAGTGTGACCGTCTAAACCGCGGAGTACTCCTGCGCACCGTCCCACATGGGGTGCTCGACACATTTCGCTATCAAGACAAACTTTGTGGCCCGCGCCTTGACAGACTGGATCATCGCGTCGATGACGAGGTCGGCGCTGTTGGAATATTCAGCAAGCCGACACGTACACAGGCATGTACGCCACCATGCTGTGTATGGAGACGCACAGCACGATGAGACGTGTAACATCGCGGTACATAGTTTCAGCTGGTCTGAAACTATTGACTTCTTGGACACTCATTGTACTACGCACTTTGTTTAGAGTAGCTTTGTACCATTGTTCTCAAGGTATAAAAGCCCTCGAGATTTCTTGAATAAATCATCTATTTATTTGCATCCCCTGTTCAAACCCACCTACAAATTTCTACAGGCGCCGATGATGAACGTGCGGTATGGATCATCCCAGATCTCCGGCGGCACCTCAAACACGCCCAGAATGAGAGTTTGGGAGTCCTCGCACATGCCAAGTATCAAGGCTTCTGCGGCGTCGGGTTCTGCGTGGTGTGGATTTTAGGGAGAGGGGACGAACGTGTATGAACGCCACTCACTGTATGCGATCATCCACAGATGTGACCGACTGAGAGTGGGGCCGAAGTATTTGAACGCAATATGGCAAGTGTGCCGACCCGACGCCGTGAGGAATACCAAATTCTTGTGGATCACGAAATTGGTGCACGGAAAGTTGATGGGAAGGAGGTTGGGGCCATAAAGATATTGGTCTGGGAACACAACGTGCAACATCATGCGCTTACGAGCGCTCGACGCAGTGCAGTCATGAATGGGTGGGGGTGGATAAAGTCCACGGCTGAGGTTCTTGGAGCGGGCACGCTCACACACTTGCTTGGACTGTTCTTTGTGCAGGGACTCGGCTTAGGGAGGCGAGACGTGCCGAGCTTCATTGCAATGCAGGCCGTCACAGCCAAATAGATTCTGTCAAAGCTTGGTTCCAGCACAACAGTCCCGTTTCGTCGCATCAATATGGACTTACAAGTTTATTTGTGCTTGTGCATGGAACTCATTCGAGTGGAGCTATAGAAAGTGCGCCGGATGCACCGAGCCCCGAGGTAATGCGTCCGCTGAAGTCGCGCTCCAAGGCCGATATTTCCGTCTCGAAGTTTCGGGGAGGTGTTCACAAGGTATCGAGCTCAATAACAAGGCCAAGACAACCGTGTTCCAAAATGGGAAGCGTCAGACCTCCGAAGGGATTGTCCCTCCCAAATTTAATCAGGAAGACACTGAGCCAACAACGAGCACCGATTCAGATAATGGTTGTCTTCCGCCTGCGGCCGAAATTCTGCGCTTGGATGCCCGGGGTGGAGCTAGTGAACGACAACCGAACCGAGATTTCAATCTAATAGGAGGTAAAAGCGTGACTCAAATTGGGCGTGCTTTGAAGTGGGGACAGCCACGAGTCCACAATTCGAGAATGGGTGGCGTTGAGGATTCCGGGGATAGAATGCGGATTTTTGCATGCAGGAAAGATATCCCTGACAGGGAATCGATTTGAGTCATTGAGAGGAGAAGTACGACCCGGGGAATTTCTATGACCAGGGGCACAACACTTGTCGGGGAGAGAACCACGCATAGATTGAAGCTGGGACACAAATGGGGGCGAAGCGTTGAGCAGATCCTCAGCAGAGCGTGATCGTGGATTGAGAAAAGTTGGCGGCGGATCAAGTAGCCACGTGCCAGACTGGCCAAACATCACATAACATCGCGTCCTGATTGCTACCACCATGAACTTCGTGCGGGCGCGACGAACCATTTCGCCGTACCGTCCCAGTGGGCCGATGATTTGTCGCTCCCTTGCTGATGTGATGACTAGCCCACCGTAAGTCGTGTTGTAACAATTGTACAATTGTTTGCACACGGCTGACACGTGTCTCATTTGTACCAGGGGGGTTGTACAGCGGCGGGCCTTCGGGCGTCCCAAACACATAATTTCCACATTGAATCCAGCCCTCATACGAGCCAGCGACTATCTTGATCTGTCCCAACGGCGGCACCTCACCGTCAATTTTTCGCACTCAGGAATTGGCAGTATGCTTACATATTTTGGGTCCCTTTCCCGCTCAATCTTCAAGTGGAATCCCTTCCCTGAACATTCCGAGGGATTCCTATACTATCATCACGATCCACATACGACCCCATTGGAAGGAAGCATCCGCCTCCGCGTTACATCCGATCGAACGCCATCGTCCTTCGATCGTGGCCGGGACTTGCTCCTGCCCTCAGGATCCCCCTGGCAGATTATCATGCCTCAGCTGGCATGTTGTAAAACTTACAAAGCCATCCGTGACCGGCTCCTGGACGAGAGTCTGGTGACCCCAGCCGAGCTAGAACGGTGTCGCGCCATCTTTGCGAACGGCCGCAGGCTTACGCCTTCTTTGATCATATTTCGCCTCAACCAAGAGTTCCCGGTAAACTTTTCAGCATATTTGTTCACGTTAACCGCCGTTGGTGAAGTACTGCACACAATCAAAATAGGCAGCGTGTTCACGACCACCTTGGACGACGTTCTAATCTTCCCATGGACCGGTGCGTGGCCCGATACCTTGCTTACTGAACCCCGAGTCACTATATATTTCAGTTTCTGCGCTCGTTCATTTTGAGCCCTCCACGCTTCCTAAGTATGCTGGTCGTCGGGTCATTCACATGCGCATCGTGAAACTGGTTAATCCTGTGGCGTGTACGGTACAAAACTACAAGGGGCGGATCCTCCGGCCAGAAGAAGGGGAATTACTGACTATATCCCTCCGCGGTGGTCCGTCAGAACCGTGGGCGTACGACATTGATTGCAAGACCAAGCTTGCAGCCGGATTACGGGCTTTGTGGGATGCTACGTCGATCCCCTGACATCACATTTGGCCGCGAGTGTAGGTTGTCCCAGTATATGAATCCTTCCTAGCATGTGTGGAGTCAGTTCCTTTATTCTTCCTTCAACTTAATCATATTGAGGTCGTGCTCCCATTCGCAGATACCGACGGTTCCTTCACTATAATGTGATGCTCCATTTTCTGGCTCTTTCCTGCCTTCGCAGTTCAGGTCCTGCGCGCCCGGAGTTCGGCGCTGTAAATCGAACCTAATATCTTTTGTGACTCACAACTCCTCCAACGAAGTGTAACTCGCCGCTCGAAATGCATTACCATTACCCCTTCATTCGGGTTCTGACAACTCGTACAGCGCCTTCGGCTGACTATTCAAAGTAAGTCACGATGAACTCCCCCCCTTCCATCGGGACTCCGTTGCTCTGGTTATCATCTAACTCTGGTTGTCCTTTCCGTCGGGACTCTTTTCATCGTCGACAAATCCTGAATGCGTCTCATCCGCTATCTAAGACTTGCAGCCAGGCCACTCTGTGTTCTTGTCGCGAACTCTTCGCCGATGAAAACGGATATCAATCGTGTCGCACTTGACAATACGTTCGATATTGTGGTGATGATCTGGTAGCTGGTACCGCGCCCTAAGACGGCCGGCATTCGTCACACCTTCGTGAAGTGGTACAACCGCGTCAGCCCAGGGATTACGGAGTTGCCGGTTTTTATGTATTTGTTTCGGGGACTTGAGACTATAATTGAACAAAAAAGAGAAAATCATCTGAAATGCGGAAATGACCGGGGCGCTGTGTTCACTGGCACCGGTGTGAAATGGCCGGATTTTACATTAGCTCAGAACTACGTCGCAGCAGAACATGGATTCCTGTCTACAATATAATGCACATGTATGACCACTCATATAAAGTGTCTGCGAATATATATATACAGCAGCGCAGGTCGACACCACTCTAGATCTCTTCGGCTGCTGAATGTCCTCCCGCGAACTCAACTCTGTCTTCAACCAACAGTGCCCTGCGATTTTATGGTGAGCAGTCTAATTTTTGGGAGTTTCAATAATAGAGACAAGGAATAGCACACATCCCCTCACCGTAAGAGTCAAATTAGGAGCGATTCCAAGGCTGCAGTATGTGAAGGAATTGCACGCAAAGCGATGGCGTGCTGGGCATCCTTCACTTGGCCAGTATACAGGAACCTTATCACCATGGTTTTTCCAAGAAGATTGAGGCATTCGAGGAACTGTGGGCTGTTAGGAGCAATACTAAAGGCAGCACATTCTAGTAAGTAGACAACAGAGTTCAAGGTTGTTATATTGCAGCCAGACTTGTATTCATTGAAGGAGGTGTGAGCTGTGCTGAACAATTCGATAGCCACGTCCTCTGAGACGTTTTCAAAATTGCGTATAAACTCTGCAAATGAAAGTGAATAAATCCTACAGATGTGGAGAAAGACTTATCCCCTCTGGCTCCCTTATGTTGACTCCAGAGTGCTGTTCCTGAAGTCAGGGTATTCTCTGACATGAGACAACTTAAAAATCATACCAATTCATTGTGCAACGAAAGCATATTGTCAGCATTCAACTCGAGAAATTCGAGATATGACGGTCCTACACCATGATTGTGCTCCATCTCTTGTTTTGTGTTGGAGAATTCTGAGGTTCAATTTGTCGCCAAATGAGGAGGACGGGAGAAAGCCAGATGATGGGAGGGCCCAGGGCTTTAATGCATGGCATTGCATTTCAACTGTCAAACCGATACAGAGTCAGTACGGCAAGTCGTGGGGTTTTCAATGCCTTCCGAGGAACTACGCCACTGAAACGTCATATGAGGTGGAAGATGGCACTCGATGAGCCAAATGATTGGTGGCCAGAGAGCCGGTGCCTTTCAGAGACCGAGCCTCATGCAATTGTCCCCGAATTGACGAAACATGTGGCGCCTGACAACAGCTGTAAGCCAGAAGCCGAAGCTGTCAAGGGCAGCGCCAAAATGCCATGATGGGGCAGAGATTTGATCCAGACCCCGAAATTAATGAGGCTACAGTCAGTTTTTTCTTTGTTTTCTTTCTGCATCATAGGGAGTGCCGGTGGGGCGAGGGTATGTTCTAACGCTCTCTATTTTTAACCACTGTGTCCCGCTGAATCTGTTTAGAGCTGCTCGTTTGAACTTCGAGATTCTGTAATTTAGGCGCCGGTGAAAGCGCTAAAACTTCGGCACTTTCCTGTCTAACGCATCTATTTTCTTTCTTGATCAAAGTGCGTGAGCTATTCCGAACAAGTTTCTCGGTTGCGTTAAAACCCAGTAGTTAAATTCTGAAGCGCCTTTTCGACTTGCTTAACGTGTATGTATACCTGTAAGTACGTCGCACTTGCATTACTTGTGTCCATGATTCCTTCGAATATTCGGGGGGGCAAAAATACGTACTTAACGACACATAACCAATGGCAGAGACACAAAAGAATGAACCGACATGCTGCATCACGTGAGCCACGACCTCTTGCAGAGTTCTCTCACCAGCGCAAGACGGAATCTGAGTGCCCCCCTTTAAACGACTTGGCTCAACGACTTTCTGAGTGTTCTGGCTCGGCGGAAAATGCCCGTAGGACAGCCCTGCTCCGGCCTTCGCGCTCAATACGTCTGTGGCATCATAAGTATTTCTGTCCGTGCTTTGACGCCCGAGCCGATTTCCTGGTCTTGCTTCTTGCCGTTATCGTTGCAGGCCACTTTGTGGCGCTTCGATCACTGCTGTTGGAGAAGCTGTCGTCGGTTGCCACGGTGAGGGATATTAAAGGTCCTCCGATCGTTCTTCAAGTTCTCCATAACATTTGCCCATCCCCATGGCTGATTCCAACACTGGGACTAAGAAATACTTCGCACTCATCATTGGAATCGATCAGGCAGGTTACGTCTATACGCGTTTGCTCTTATCTGACTTCGGTCCCACTGACAGTACGCAAGTCCTGACATTTTTAACCTCCGCGGCTGCGTGAATGACGCCAACGCCTTCGAGAAATTTGTAAAGGAGAAACTTGGAGTTCCTGATACCCAAATCGAAGTCCTACACAATGACCAAGCGACGCGGGCTAATATCATCGCCAAGTTCGAATCTTTTCTGATCGACAACAATCGTATTCGCGACAAAGGGGACGCCATCATTTTCTTCTACGCAGGTCACGGTGGTGATCCTCCGGCATACACTCCAAAAGGGAAAGTCGAGACTATCTGCCCGTACGACGAGCGACTCGAGGTTAATGGACGCTATATCCATGGTATTCCCGATTTCACGTTTTACCGCCTCTTCAACGAACTCGCGGCTACTAAGGGGAACAACATCGTGCGTTTGGCTTTATTTTATGCTTGTCATTGCGAACTAATTCATATAGACCGCGATATTCGATTCGTGCCACTCCGGTGGAATCGGTCGTCTCGACGCTACCGTTCGATATGCACCAGGGGGCGCTAAAATTCCCGCCGAACTTGACAGCGAATATTTCCAGGGTTTCCCAGAGCGGTCTATGTCCCAAGAGGCTCCGTTCGGCTTCGCCCACAAACACATGGAGTCGCATGTTCTCCTTGCCGCTTGTCACGAAACACAGTTTTCATACGAAGGCGTCTTCAATGACATGCGGCGTGGCTATTTCTCCGAAAGCCTTGAGCGCCAGCTGAGAACCTTTCCTCTTGAGACGACCACCAACCGTGATATTATCCATCTGACGGGATCCTGGGAACGTCAACACCCACAGGTCGAGGGTGTGCACAAGAATCGCGCGCTGTTCAGTGAGACATATCCCAAGGCCTATAAAGCGGTCCCCGTGTTTGAGGGGAAGGAGCCCGGTCTTTTCGAGATCAAGATGGGGAGCACGAGTGCCGTGGTCATTGGAACCGAGTTCCTCGTCTCGGACGCGGAGCACGGAGATGCGCCCATTGGTTGCCTCAAGGTGTCCGAAGTCGCATTCCATTTTTGTGTATGCGTTTTCACGGGGGCGGATGGTCCTACCAAACCGGGCAGCGCATGGAAGGCAGTTGTGTCGAAATGGAATCACACAATGCTGAAAGTCTTCCTTTCTCCTGGTTTCGACCCCACTGTCGCCGCAGCCCTCTTCCCAGCCGACGCTTCTGTCGTTGGATCGGGCTCGGAGGGTCCCAAGATATTCTCCCAGGTTGAAATAGACAAAGATGGCGATATCGAGTTACGCGTCCAGCGAGAGGGTCAGCTGCTCAACTTCACTGTTATCACCCTAAATGGCCTCGTCACCGAGCTGGAACTCCCGGAGACCAAATTTTCCCTCGATACAGCAGATATTTTCCGCCTCCAAGTCATTATGGACGCCATTGCGCGGTTTCACTATTTCCTCAACCTGCAATCCGATATGCAACCAATCCATGGGGTCAACCTCGAAATGCACACGCTCCAGGATCGACCCGAATGGAAATTTGTAGCTGGTCGCCGTGCTCGCGTTCGGGATCCCTCGCCAAACATTCTCGACGCACAGCTCAAGGCAGATGTAGCGAAGACAGACAAACTCGGATACACCTTTGTTAACACAACGGAACTGGACGTTTTCCCATATCTTTTCGCCTTCGACCCGCCGACGTTTTCCATCTTTGTAAGCCGTGCGTACCTCGACGAGGATATATGGCTGATGAATTGATAGAAATGCTATGCCCCTCAGGCAACCGAGAGGGTACCACCGCTCCCTGGACGTGGGTCGGGAGATCCCCCCAAACTCGTCATCGGTTACAACGTGGGCGATGAAGCGTTCATTTTGGATGGTACTCCTCCTGAAGTCGGCATCTTGAAAGTCTTTCTGTCGACCGAGAACCTGCAAATAGATTGGATCGAGCAGGAATCTCCGCTCACCACCGCCGTCCCATCTCGTGCTATGACTCGTGAGGTTACGTTCAAGGAATCAACTTGGGACGCGTTCCATGCGATTGTGACGATGAAATAGGCGGGTTTGAAGTCGGTGAGTAGTATTCTGTATTCGCAGAATTGGTCTGACAACCCGCCCATAGGTCATGAACATGAAGTGAACGTAGTTTCAGTGAACAACAAGTCTACCATTGCATGCATTCACTTTACCTATTGAATGATATAAAGTTACGCATCATATACGCCCGGCGTCGACCAGCAATTGTGCTCTCGTCATAGACTCACTTCGTGTGGAGGCCGCCCGGAAGTGCGCCGCGTAAACTCACAGCGACGTGCATGTCACTTGGTTCTGCTTGTATTTGTGGTACTGGGCCGCGGGGTTGAAAACCGTTGAATTCCTTTAGGAAGAATAAGCTACTGCTGGATCGCCTTCTGAGAAATACATTTTTTAGCGTGGATGAAGTCAATTTCAAACTCCGCTCCTAGCCCAACACACTCATGATGTCGGTGATGTCATCAAAGACGTTGCCTTTGACTGTCATTCTTACAATTGTCCCCCGCTCTCAACCTCCAAGCCTCGCATCCCCGTCGACTCACCGGCCCACTCGCTGCTCAGTTCCGTCTTTAGTACTGTGATTGTGTTGTAACCCACACCCGATGTCCGCCCACCTCGCATTCCCAACAAGGATATCTTCAACGACATCTTTAACGACTCGCTGGTACCGCCCAATAGCGCGATCCGGTACACGACCAGTACCGCAAAAGGGTAGGTCGCCTCCTACTATAGTCGTCTTTCTCTCCGGTCGGTCCTTCACTCTTGTTGGTGTCAAACGCGGACGAGCTAAAGAAGTGCGTCTGGGATCACAAGTGCGTTTCATCATCGTGATCAACTGACTTTGCTGGAGACACCGGTTTCGGGGTTGATAAACTGGCAGCAAGGACCAATGGGGGCGCGAAGGACACATCATATACAGTCGGTGGGTACGTATGTCCGAGCGTGGCAAGTGGATCGTGCGTCTTTTCCCTTGTCCTCCAAGAGCCTTGGCCTTCCGCAATTTAGCCTAACTTGCGCACCACTAGGTACAACCCAACCTCGGCTGGACGGACGTTTCGCGCCTTGAACTGCACAAGAATGCGGCCCGGCACTCGCACTTTCCGGACAGTTGCAGGATGAAGCCGAGCGAATGTTCGTCGTGCTGGTGCTACAAGGGAATCATCACCTACGAATAATGCACACAGACCGACCAGATGTGAAGCGCAGTTCTTGTGCCCATAATTCAATGCACGTTCCGAATCACTTTGTTTCGAACCGCTGGACTAAGCCGATTATTAGGTCGGAATTATTTGATCTTTGGATATTGCAGCATCGACATGGACGATATTGTCTTGGGTTCCAAATAATACAGGGAGATTAGGTAGTTTTCTTTTCAACGCCAATAGCATCACCCTCTTTGCAGCCATGCCTTGAAAGTTTGCCTGAGCCATCATCTTCTCATCCGAACTAAAATCGAATATTAATCACAATGCGACTACGAAATTAGGTTGAATGCGAGAGCGCACCGCGACAGCCTGGATATTTTTGTCTGCTTCCACTCGGGTGGTGGAGGTTAGCATGAAGTGCCGGCGGCAGGTGGGTAAGGCCTGATGTTGCCAAGGCCGCCGCGGCCTGTTGAACGCATGCGAGGCGAGGGACGCGAGACTGACGCGCCCACGCAACCTTGACAGCAGTCTGAAGAATGGTGGCCGCGTGAGTCAGAGGGCGAGGAGACTAAGGATGCACGGCACGCGTGGCAGCGTCAGTGGAACTGTGAGTTCGATTCGAACCACGTCCACCACGATCCAACGGGTTATAGCGGGGGATCGGAGACTCACCGCGCTCGACAACTGTACTCGCAAGGGACTCTGTCTCGGGATCGTAGCCAGGCCTACTAGTGGTGTCTCTGTCGCGGCTCAGGGCGCGCGCAATCTTCGCGCCAACAGCGGAGATGCGGGACGAAACGGTGGGTCGGCTGCGTGTCGATATTGACTGCTGCGTGCTGGCCATTGTCCGCCTCCAATGAATACCGGATATTTGCTGAAGGCAAGGAGCAAGAATTGGGCATCCGCGCTACCCAGCTCAGCGTCGCAATATATGCTAAATTCCCTCCGTTTCAGTATTTGACATGTGTCGGCGTCACGTTATTGGTCATGCGCCACGGACCTGTTTTCGCCCTGTCTCCTAAATATCACAAGTTCCGATTTTTCTTTGCCTAACGAGGACATATTGCGAGCTAACCTCAGCGGAGGTCGGAAAACTCACTGGCACTGTCGTCCATAGACGTCAGTCTCAATCCGGGAGGTCCAACGCTAGGCGGCTCGGATCTCGGGCACGGGTAATGGTTGGTTACCAGCTTGTCATTGTGATCATTTTGCAGGTGCATGACTGCCTGGTCAGGTGGATATACTCGCAAATCCGGGGTGGCGTCGTATGTACTCCTAGTACTACTAGAATTTCAACCTCGGACGCACGTATTGAGGTGAAATATCAATGTCTAGCATCCATAGCCTCAAATCCGCGGAATCGTAGGGTTTAAATCACACCCACAGCCTCGACGTCGAATTTTGCAGTGGGGCTACAAGATGCGCTAAAGATGTCGCACTCGTGTTAAAAAAGTTATGGTCCCGGGGCTCGTAGGAGTTCTTATAAGCACAGGCGACCGGTGTGTTGCTGGATCTTTTTTTTTTGCACCGATACAGCCCGTACTGCTGTGAACTCCATTCGTCAAGTGCGGGTTTCGTTGGCGTGAATCGATTTCCAATCCCGTAACCCATCAAATGCACACCTTCGCGACCGTGGCCTCAAGGCAACTGGAAAGATCCTGAATAATCCTGTCAGTCCGGCCGAAAGTTCTCCGGGACTCCGATCAACGTGGCCGCACAGTGCCGAGCGATCGGCTAAGCCGGCTACCAGCGGATCACAACCTCGGCTTGATTACCCGGACTCGGCCGCTCTCGGCACTATCTTCGCGTTGATCCTTTCGTCGGCCAAAGTACAGCATTGAATGTACTGTTTTTCAGTGAACCGGCACAACTCGATCTCTTTGGTGTCAATCGATTTCAACAATACAGATGGCTTCCGATCTACGACTTATTTGATGCGTTTTCCAGCAGTGTAGTCTGTGTGTACTGTCCGACGACCCTAGTATTTTTTCGGGTCCAGCCGCTTGGAATACTCCAGGAAAGGAGGGATATGATTCATGAGTCTTGGAGTACTGTCTCGAAAGCAAACAGGGGAATGATCACTCCTACTGGTCAGTAAGGGCATTTTAAAATAAGAAATCGTTCGTGGGATAAGACCCACCTTGACGTCGAAATTGCGTCAAGGAGAATAGTTTTTTTGGCTTCCTGAGGCCTTTCCCTATCCGCTCCCTATCCACATCAAGCGGAACAGGTTCAAGATTGCGTCTTCGGCAGTAACGGGGCGACCGCCGAACACCGACAACTTGGACCTCTGAACCAAAGAGCACCAGACCTCCACCCACCATGTCGCACCGTCTATTCTGAGGTTGTTATCTCATCCACAACATGAACAGTGCCACGTAGTCCCTGAGCTATTCACTCCGTTGGCGCTGAGCTCCATCAGCAGAGGTTTTTTCCACTTTTCCCTGAGTTGGTTGGTTTCTAACTTGTAGCATTTATCCCATCGTATGCACCTTCCTCGTCGGTTTTGACATCGAACTTGCTCCCCACCTGTTATTGACATGTAGCTTGGTGGGCTCAGCTTCTCCAGCAGCTCCGCCGAAACTCAAAAGGCCGCCCAGGTCAGTCATTTTACGGCCTATGTCAACCTTGACGCTAATTCTTCACTATCATGCACAGACCATTTCTAGCAAGTTCAGCACCTTTGCCGACGGTGCGGACGGATATGTTACCGCGGCGCAGGACACTCCCGGATTTGGGGATGCGGACGCTCTGAGCGTAATGTCGGCGATGGACCAGGTAATTAAATGCGCTCTGACCTTTGCCGCGGATTATGCTGACCCCCCACCTAGCTCGTACCCGCCAACCAGGAGCTTTTAGAGAACATGATAAGCCAGCACGGGGTTTTCCAACAAGCTGACGCCACCGACCCCATTACGGCGGTTCTCCAGGTCGTTCAGGGCCTCGTTGAGGTATGCATGCCCTGTACGGTTGTCCTCGTCATTTTCTGATTTGTGTGTTGTGCAGGCGATTGGGATGGCGTTGATGCAGCTGGTCCCAACCCAGAACAGTGCGGTGCAGGAAGCGCAGGATTCTCTGGGTGGCTCTTTTGAGAAGGCGATCGCGGCGTATCAATAAATCAGCAGCGGAGAATTCTCATTCATTGCCGTAAAATCCAAGATGTACAATATATTGCTATTGATATTTGATTTGCTTCGTTGACTGCGTCCATGGATCCTGGCCCCCCCGACAAACGGCCGTCACGGATATTACAACGGGAAAAGGCGCGCTCCAACCTGCGCGATTCGTCTATCGTCCATTTTGCGTGCCATGGCGTCCAGGACGTCATAAATCCGCTGAACAGCGGACTCATACTCTCTGACGGGCAACTCAAGGTCTCGGAGCTGATGCGCACCTCAGATGTCGGCTTCAAAAGTGGCTTGACATTAGCGTTCCTCAGCGCATGCGAGACCGCCAAAGGAGACAAAACCGTGCCCGACGAGGCATTACATCTAGCAGCAACCCTCCTGGATTTCGACGGGTCGTAGGAACGATGTGGTGAGTGGGGATCATTTAATTTTCATAATGTTCGAAATTTTTATCTGCTCCGTTCAGGACAATCAATGATCGTGATGGGCTCGGATCGCGAGTTCCTTTTACGAGCACTTGTTCAAGAACTGTGATGACACGAGCAGCCGAGGCGCTACATGTCGCTGTGCAGAAGCTGCGAACAGAAGAGAAGGTTCCCTTTTCCCGCTGGGTGCTAGACCGGTGACCGTCTGTCTATGAAAGTGTCGATAGACACGACACAAATTCTTTCGGTACGACAGGCTGGACTCGAGCCTAGCTGGGTGCCCTTTGTGCACTATGGAATTTAGGTTTTTTTTCTCTTAAATGTATAGATATTCATTTGAACCCGTCTTGCAAACCACGCTACAGTGGCTCAGTTGCCATATTACGTTCGACAATCCCGTGGATCAATAAAATTATTATTCCTCACGCAGAGTCGAACCTCATCATCGGAAAAGTACTCACACAAGGTGAAGGGACTGATTCAATCTTTTTGTTTCAAGGTCAAGCTCTCAAAAGGAAAACCACAAATGACATGACCTAGGCCCGGGCTCGAATCGAGCGGGAATAACCTGCAAACTTCGATATCCATATATTTGAACGATAGAATGTCAACAGCGGGGCGTTCTGAACATGGTGCAGGGTTCAATTCAATTCAATATTCCATTAGAGTGCGCGCGGGCCCGTGGGGGCCCATGTGGCACTACTGTAGTATTCCATTCAAATCGACAGTCACGCGTCACGCACCCCCCTATCAATATCGAAATTTGGCAAGGGTCATGCATCACGCGGCCATTTGTCGAACCTCCCGAGCATCACACAAGGCTCAAAATTGCCTGCAAGACCCAAAAAAAAAGCCAAAATTTTCGTTTCAATGTCGAAAATTTCGCTGATGTCACGCCAAATTTTGGCTGTTGTCGAAATGTCGAATTGGTTTTTTGGGTCACGCGTCACACCCAGTGTCGTTTTGAACGAAATACTACAGTATACGTAGTTATAGCTAGCCGGTCTGGAGGGAGTGCAGAGCGGGGGGTACGGTAGGTAGAGTTTAGCTACGGGGCAGACCGTGACCACATCTGGATTGGTGGTAGTATACGCGACTAAAGGACACAAGGTCAATGAAATTGAGCCTGAGACTGAATCAAAATGAAAAATAAGGGCAATGCGCCGGTGGAATCACCTAGTCCCAAACTGAGCAGGGTCACTGTAACGGCTGGAATGAGACGAGTTCAAACGATGTCCGAGAGCGCCGAATGGCAAGCGCCCATTAAGCGCCCAACATTCAACCTTGAGAATCCCGTCGCCTGGCCCACGGACATCAGTGGAGTGGACGTTAGGGCCTGCCGACGTGCGTCTGCAGCAGTGTGCCGACAAGCGCCACCCTTTACCGACCCTTGCCAACCATTGAAACAGACGTAACATAACGACCAGGCCTAGACCACCTTGGGGCCGCCTCCCCGATTTGGACATTTCTCCAGGTCTTGCAGGCCACAGGATGCTTGAAGAGAATGTTGTAAATAATAACGAGGCTTACATTATCTTCTAAGCCTATGATCATTTATTTTTCACCTTTCAATTTCTCTAGCTGTGCCCCAATGTGCGACGTGCGTATTTCGAGGGGGAAAATGTCAACAGAGCTATCGTCACACTGTCCAAGTTGCTTCCACGACCTCCCACGACCACGTGCTGCGAGCTGTAGAGGGGATTTACACCGTTTCAACGCCTACAATCACCTACCATCGCCCACATGAATATCGCTCCTCCTGGCACCGACGCGAATTCAGAGGAACAGCACTGGCAACTCGACTGGATGTGTGGCGGCATAACCATGACAGTCTACCTCAGTCCCGCTCTCGATTCCACTGTAATCCCTGCCCTATTCCCTGACCGTAATCACGACATGCCTGAGCTCAACTCTCTCCCTACTCCGACTCCATTGACGCAGGTGAATGCTGATATGTCATTGACGGGGCCATGGAACGACGTGTTCGTTATCGAGTGGCTCCGGGGCATAATCAAGGCTCGCGCACCAGCAGCAGCAGCGACCAGTTTCTCCTTAACTTCCAACAAGTACCATCGGCTTCCGGAGATCATGAATGCCATCACACATTTCAACTACTTCATCCAGCTTCACGGAAGCCAGCCAATCCCCAACGTAACGCTGGAAATGCACAGGATGGAGGGCCCGTTTGAGAGGTGCGACCCCTCTGACGACATCTTGCACGACAAAGCGGCAGAAATGAAGCCGGGCGAGACGTTTGGGTTCACCATTTACAACGGATCGCTCTATGATCTCTTTGCATACCTCTTCTAAGTACTTCGACCCCGCGGAATGCACTATCCAAGTGGGTGGTAGTACAGATTTGTTATAAAGCAGTTTGCTGATTGTAGTCGGCCCGAAAGACGTGGCAGTCACGGCGAAATTAGATGGATGACCCCATTTGGAAATTACCATCAAACCCCGGCCTTTTCAGCATCTCTGAGCTCGGTTGGAGCCCTGTGCATGGTTAAAGTGCTGGATATGTTTGTAATAGCTTGTGAGAGACATGGTGAGGGGAAAAAATCAATTAATTTGAGTTGTATACACATTGCAAACAGCTACTGTTCAACTTGACTTGACCAGATATGCCATTGTGGTGCTCTGAGGGCAATGAAAATTTCTCTGCATCAATCCTATGTAATTTGGAGTATGATCCAACATTTTACCTATGCAAAGGGCCCCAACCGAGCTCAGAGATGCTGAAAAGGCCGGGGTTTGATGGTAATTTCCAAATGGGGTCATCCATCTAATTTCGCCGTGACTGTATCAGAGGCGTCGCTCCCCGCTTCGGACGGGATACAGGGGACTCGATGTCCTTAGACTCGTTACCAGTCTGCCCTACAACGGCAAATCTTAGTGCAAGCACTATGCCATAGGCAGACTGGTACAACTCGGGACATGTCAAAGGGCTGAGCCCGGAGTTTGAAATCTTTAATCTTGCTTGTGCTGGACTCAAATCTTATTACTTTTTCTTGATCGAAGCTGGAGATGAGAATGGAATGTACATAGCTTCATTTCTGTCTACTCAGAATTTCCATCTAAATCCGTGGGCAGGCCAAAAACACAGCGTGATTTTAATTGAGAAAGTCACTTTTCGGACCGAGATCACCGAAGACAACTTTGACGGCATGATCGGCACCACTCAAGGATTTCAAACTCCGGGCGCAGCCCTTTGACATGTCCCGAGTTGTACCAGTCTGCCTACGGCATAGTGCTCGCACTCAGATTTGCCGTGGCGCAGACTGGTTACGAGCCTACGATGTCCTGTCGGTTACGGCCGTGGTGTCCCTGCGTTCGAATTCCTCCTCCCTGAGGGAAAGACTGTGGATAGTGGCTTCGTGAAGCTCTTCGTATCGACTGAAAAACTGGATATGGGTTGGATAGTGCAGAAGTCACCCTTCAAGTCGAATTTCGGGCCTTCTGTTCGTTTGACAGCGGGGCGCGAAAAGATTGACAGAGGACAGGTATGGGATGCAATTGATGTTTTGATAACGATGAGAATTTAGTGAGTAACCACCCTCCGTATTTTGTAATGCAGTTTGTTTACCCCATGCATTTATAATCTCCGAGGGCCGGCTTCAGTCTAGTTCACCAACTCAGTTTTTAACAACCAATGAAGTGCACCGCACCCTGAGCAAAAAGTCTGGAATACACAGCCACTGACGGATCGGTATTCACTGGCAACTGTGGCCAACGCGTGGCGGCCTGTGGGAGTTACCCCGGTGGTATTTCTTCTCCGCTTCTTCGGTCGTCTCAGATTCCCCAAATGATCTCCCTAGCAAATCCCGCCTGTTCAGTTGAATTTCGGCGTCTAACATGTCAACCAAACGGTCGTCTTTCATGGGATACTGTGACTCGGATATTCTGGATGTAGTTTATTTCCGACACCACGGATAACCTAATTTCAGGTTACTGTACAAAACCTTGAAGATCTTTTGAGAAAGAGTGATCCGATACTTGCCATTTCACTGTCATCGGTTCAAGGTTGCCATTGGATGTTACTGTTTGGTAGCTTACACCGGTAGCAGAAGTCGACAGTCAGACAGCCTGTTTCAATAATAGGAGGACATAACCCGTGTTATAGTACAGTACTGTACAGATGCCTCTCATTTTGAAGTACTTCCTGGACTCAGTCGAATTGAGTTTAAGAAAATGCCCTGTCAGTGTCCGCACCACTTGGAATTAATGCTCTTGTTCTTGCTGGCGCTTATCATGTGTGGCCATGGCCACGCTGATCCAGCGTCTGAGGGTCTCAGGCAAACAGCCTCCAGCCCTTACAAGGGCGTGGCGCCCATCCAGGCGCCTCGTGGCACGCCGATATATAAGGTGATACACTCCTCGCACCATCTGACACCCCTCAACCAACTAAGCTCATCCGCATGAACATTACACATTCTCATGACACGGACCTCCCCAGAGAGCAACAGCACTGGCAGCTCGACTGGATGTATGGCGGCTTGATAATGGCAATATACCTTGGCCCCGCTCTCGGCTCCGGTGTCATCCCAGCTCTCATCCCAGACCGAAACCACGACATCCCTGAGCTCAAATATCTCCATACTCTGACAGAAGTCATGCCGGTGAAAGCCGATATGGAGCTGAAAGGGTCGTGGGATCCGGAAGGAGTGTTCGTTGTCGAATGGCTCCGGGGCATGATCAAGGATCGCAGTCCAGAATCAGCAGCAATCCAATTCTCGTTGAATCCCGATAAATTCCACTGGTTTCCGGATATCCTCGACTCCATCACGCAATTCAACTACTTCCTCCACCTTCATGGAAGGGAGCCAATCCCCAAGGTCGGGCTTGAAATGCACACGTTGGAGGGTCCGTTTGAAAACCGCAAGGTCTCGGGCGACATTTTCAGCAACAAAGTGGCTGAAGTGAAGGACGGAGAGAAGTATGGCTTCACCATGTGCAATGGTTCCCCCTACGCACTCTTCGTCTCGCTCCTCTACTTCGATCCTGAGCGGTGCAGTATCCAAGTATGCTGTCCACACTTACTGCAAAGGATTTTTGCTGATTGGCATATGGACGCGACAGGCATGGTATAGCTCGAAGACGCCGCTTCCCGCTTCACCCGATGGCGTAGAGGCGACTCGACTTCCAATCGGCTATGGCCCGGGTGTACGGGCGTTTGAATTCAAGCTTTCTCCGGGGAAGACTGTGGATAGCGGGTTTTTGAAGCTCTTCGTATCGACCGAACAGTTGGATGTCGATTGGATAGAGCAGATGTCTCCCTTCAACCGTGATGTCCAGCCATCTGCTGGTCGTTTGGCAGGCGCGCACGAGATGGAGGGGATGCAGGTTTGGGATGTGATCGATGCCGTTATAACCATGAGAATTTAGCCTGTAATTGGTTATTTCTCAGACGAAATCATATCCTCTAACATCGGCCGAAAACGTCGAGGTGTGGAGGAGATTTGGGGAGGTTCGGCGCCTCAACTGAGAGCGACGTTTGATCACCAAAAGGCTCCGGTTGACGAGCTGTAGCATCCTAGTACTCGTTTGGGTTCCACAACACCATATGGCCCAAAATGCAGTTTTACCTCATTTCTCTTTGTTGCAGGGTTGATTTTGAAACGAGGGCTGCGAGCGGAAACATGTTTTCAAGTCTGACTTCGAGCTTCGCACGCTACTGGAATATTTCAAGGAATTTTCTTGGGGTACAACACTTTTTGGGGGAAACGCCACCCTTAAAACCAATTCGTCAACCGCCCTGGTGACGTCACTAAGCAAAGTTCGTCGCTGGTTAACCGATCGATCCTGGGTGCACTTAACGCACTTAACTTACGGCACCTAACTCAGGCCGTAATTACTCCCTATCCACGGGTGGGTAAAATCACTTAAAATTCAGGTCAATATGAACAGAAAGAAATTGATCTGTACGAAAAATCATTGAAAACCATTATGGCAAGCCTCTGCACGATGGCCGTGCTCCTCCTACCAAATTAAATGCTATCAATGGCTGTGCTTAAGTGCATTAAGTGCACCTCCTCGTCTTTTTGTTCTCTCGACGCCATACTCTGCCATTTCTGCTGGGTATTCTGGGTCTGTGGCTCTTCAGCACAAACATTTGAAGGCTTGGACACATTTTTCTGTCTCAAAACACGAAAATTCGAGGTGGTTGAACAAACTGGTGAAATATTTACGGCTCCCCATCCCGTTCCCGGATTTTCTCGGAAGTGAAGATTCTGTTCAGCCATCTCGTGGCGTGCTCGAAACAACGACTATTCCTCACTCTATCCCCACGGATCTCGCGGTTTCCAGACCACACGATGTGTTTGAACAACTGCCGATTCCAGCCGATCTCGATTTCTCTGCGCACTTTTTTCCCGCCCGGATCAGAATCCAGGGCATTCAACTTCTGCGGCTTTGGGGGCCGGTGACCAGGAGTTTAACATGATGCTAGACACGGGATATTCGTAAATTCATGAATGTCGAGTATTTTCCCCAACCGGTTGATGATCAGAATGGGCAACTGAAACGACCTGATCGCAAATGCGAAGCACTCCATACATAAATAGTGCATTGGGCCACAAAAATATTACAATTTGGATTCCTGTGAAGATCCTTGGGTTTGCGTTGAAGTTCTCTGAAATTCCCGCATTCCCTCCGTTTTCTTTTTCTTTTTCGCAACTTTCCCCTTTCGGCGACCAGTACTATGGTCAACACTCCCTGTGACGCGTGACCGACGAGTGGTAGCGCTAATAATGATCCTATCAATGATCGCACTGCGCAAACGGAGTTGAAGGAGCGTTAGGATGCGACGGTCGCGTCAAAGGGAACTAGTAAAGGATGAGAACAAAATAACAAAAAAGAAAATGTGATTTTCACGTGCGTTACACTGGCACTCTGATGTTAAGCAAGAAATGCGTGTCCGCCTATGACATAATGATTTGTCCCGAGGAAACCTAATATGTCAAAGCGAGCGCTCAGGACAGGCGCTGACGCCGTGGCTGTCAGCTGTACACGATAAAATACGCAGCTTTAAATACATGCTTGCAAATCGAAGCTCCAAAACATCAAGCCTCAAATCTCAAGTTGCCCGTGCTGCCACCTTTCGGAATTAGGTCAAACAAACCGAGAGACGCGCATTGATCTATTGAGTATGGAATCCCTCTCTACTATGGACAGTCCGCGGGAGTCAGCTCCGACGCATGAGATCAAACGAACCGAGAGACGCGCATTGATCTATTGAGTATGGCATCCCTCTCTACTATGGAACAATCCACGGGAGTCAGCTCCGATGCATGAGATCAATTCACACCAAGTGACTTGGAAGCGGTGGAGAATCAGAAATCTACATCCCTCGGCGACCGTTTTCTGTGATATCAGCGGCGGATGAATTTCGGTGGCCTTGGGCATCAGAGCACACAACCACTGAGGGTCCAGTGGCCTGCATTCATCAATGCGGAAAAGCACGATTGCATCGGTAGGATTCTTTGTCCGAGACGACCTCCATACCCGATGCCGCATATCGCGCAGACTTCAGCGTCTAACACGAATTAACAATCTCCCTACTGAGCACATGCGACCCCTCGTGTCAAATTTCAGCGTCTAATACAGTGTAGCGATCTCTCTACTCGGCGCCTGAAATGCTGGTTTGGGCGTCCAACACAGTTTTATCGGGAGAATGATCATTCTATATTTTGGATACACTGCGTTTCCTAGGGAGAGAGAACTTGTTTCCAAACATCTGAGGAAATCGGATGAAATCGACTTGACGAAGAGGCTGGTGCTGCCGCACATTGAAATGGGTGCAGTATGTTTGAATTGCGTCCTCAAACCCCGGACGTATCAGCATGGATATACATACCTCGCGGTGGAAGTGATAAGCGTTGGCAAGTGGGCGCTGAGGCGTCAGGGTGTATAAATACAGAAAATCAGCTTCAATCAAGCCTTGTCCACCTTCTCACACCCCACCACCCAATACAGTCCCACACATGAGTATCGCGCTTCCCCCTGACTCCAACCTGCCAGAAGAACAGCACTGGCAACTCGACTGGATGTGCGGCGGCTCGACGATGTCAATCTACCTTGGCCCTGCTCTCGACCGCTCTGTCGTCCCTTCCCTTGTCCCTGACCGAAATCACGACGTGCCCGTGTTCACGTCTCTCCCAAGTCCGACAGAATTCATGCCCGTGAAAGCCGATATGGAATTGAAGGGGCCATGGGACGGAGTGTTCGTCGTCCAATGGCTCCGGGGCATGATCAAGGATCGCACTCCAGAAGCAGCAGCGACCCACTTCTCGCTGATTCCCGACAAATACCACAGGCTTCCGGACATTCTGGATTCCATCGCACATTTCCACTACTTCCTCCATCTTCATGGAAGCGAGCCAATCCCCAAGGTCACGCTGGAGATGCACACACTGGAGGGCCCGTTTGAGAACCGTGAGGTATCCAACGACATCTTCCACGACAATGTGGCTGAAGTGAAAGAGGGGAAGAAGTATGGGTTCACCTTTTGCAATGGTTCCCCCCACGCACTCTTCGTCTACCTCTTCTACTTCGACCCAGATCAGTGCACTATCCAGGTACGTTCGTTTAAACCTGCTGCAAAGTATTTCTCTGATTTCATGGCTACGCAAAGGCGTGGCATATCTCAGAGGCGCCGCTCCCCGCCTCACCTGACGGGATCCAGGCGACTCGGCTTCCCATCGGTTACGGCTTTGGCGTGCGGGCTTTCGTATTCGACCTTCCTGAGGGAAAGACTTCGGATGGGGGCCTCATAAAGGTCTTCGTATCGACCGAGTACTTGGACATGAGTTGGATAGAGCAGATGTCCCCCTTCAACTCGAGTGCACGACCATCTGCCGGTCGTTTGGTAGCCGGGCGCGAGAAGATTGAGACGGGACAAGTTTGGGATGCTCTCGATGCTGTTATAACGATGAAAGCTTAGTGACTGTACTTCAAAGGTCTGTAAAATTCTTCTGGAAAGGCATATGGGGCACGACTGAAGCGATCCCAGAATTCGGATTGTTCCGTGGGTTGCCTCCTTGGTTATGCCAATGATATGGTTAATGAGTAGGAACCGCGGAGTCAGCTTTTCAGAAAAATCGTGTGCGAACACAGGGATCGAGGTGGAGTTCGACGCCATCTCTACGGCGCTGAAAATCTCCGTGAATATGCATCGTTATGGGGAGCCTAGCATTCACAGCAAAATGCATTCGCGTGAGGGACGGCGCAGCTTTGTGGCACCACTAACGTCAATTTAAGTAAAGAAAGTCGATGATGATGAGGCCAATTGGGAATTGCCTGTACCCATGAAACGCCTCCCAGTCGAGAATCCCCGCAATGGTGGTTCTGAGGCACTATGTATGGTTATCTCGGTAAGCTCAAGGGTGATTTTCCGCACCCTGAGCCCACAAGTTGTCACAAAGGCACTATCCATACAATTCACGACCAGGGCAGGCTCTGGGTGAGCTCACCAACGATTTTTTCGCGTTCCGAGCACTGGCCGGAAAATCCGGAGATCAAAGGCCGGATGCTGGGTGCGGAATGAGATTTCTCGCGTTGGAGCGCATGACGGGCTGGTTAAACCGCTGTTGAGATGGCTGGCGGAACGGTGATGGAATAAGTATGCGGTGGTGGTTCATGGAAGATGTTTGTCAGTGTGGGGCAGCAGAGGCTTTGGCTGTGCTTCACTGATCTCGGCGTCTCGGCATCCATCGGTGATCTCGGTCCACCTCATGTACAATTCTGAACAAGCTCTGAAGCATCGAGGGGGAAAGTTAATTCATGTAAGTGTTTTTGAGGTATTAGTTTTTACATTGATTCTGTTAATGATCCAGCCAACGTCGAGGCAGGCGGTTCGTTTGAACATAGACCGCTTCCCAAACCGCTTCTGTTGCCCACTCTCCCCATTTGCCTAAGCGTGGGTCCAGTAAACGCCAGGAAAATTTGGATTTGTGCCCAAATGATGGTTATTCGGTTCCTCTGCTGTCTACGGGAGCCCCCCAGATCACTCAGTGGGAAGTACAAGTTAAAGGCGCAAACTTCATCTAATCCTCTCACCCACCTCACTCGTGCACCTCAAACAAATGGGAAGTTCACGCACCACTGCTTATCAGACTTTTTTAATGGCCCTTGCTGCATTGTTAGGAATGGCCCAAGGATCGGCCTCGTTGACGAGCGCCAGGATCATTGTGCCTGACCGCTTTTGGGACGTCTCTTCTTAATCACATTGCTGTAAAGATGCGGGAGTAAGTGACATACGAGGTCATAGTCAAATTCAATCGCGTCGGAAAAAAGGTTGAAAGCATCCCACATGGTCAATAGATAAATTAAATACCGATTTCTGCCTGCGTTCCTACTTCCACCCGCTAGCGCAACCCAGACACACGCAATACTAGACTTAAATTATAAGACCAGAGGCAGGTTACCAGCGCGGATCCTCAGCGAGAAGGCCGTCCGCAGTCATCTCTTTGAAACGACGCCTAGCGTCGTCGGAAAATTGTAGACCGAAGACGAGGACGCGTTTCAGTGGGACGGTCCCGGGTGCGCCTTTCCACGCGCCACGCGCCCATCGCGATTCTATCATATCGGCCACGAGTTTCGCACTCCGGCGACCCTGGCTGTGGCACTCGAGTTCGAGCGTTTCCAGCACAGGCAACATGGGAGCCGTGGCGTCGGGAAGATACGTGAAAGCCTTTAGGAAACTGTTGGTGATGGCGCGGCAGCGGAGGAGGCGCAATTCGCGTAGAGTCGGGAGCTGGCGCAGGACAGCGAGCAACTGTCCGGTGCGGAGCTTGCAGCACTCCAATACGAGTTCCTGAAGCGGGAAGTTGGAGCGTGTTTGCAAGTCGCGCAGGTACGGCGTGTCCCCGGTGTAGTTGTCGTCGATCTGGAGGGTGCGCAACGCAGGCAAGATGAGGGCATCGAAGAGCGTATGGACTGTTACATGCTCGTCTGCCGAGCCGAAGAGAAACCGGCGCAAATTAGGGAGGGTGACGAGGTCGGATGGGGCTGAATCGGCCTCGGAACTGAGAAGGCCCCAAAGCGAGCCATCGACCAGGTTCACGCACTGCGCGAGGATAGTGCATGCGGCGATGACTTCCAGCGGGACGCCAAGATTGAGATACGTCAGCTGCGCCCAGGGAAATTGGGCCGTGAAAATGTTGGGAGGCTGTCCCAGCGCCTCAAGAGACAGTATCAGGCGACGCAGTTCGGGAAGTGTGGTAAAGGCAGGGATGATATTCATCCATGGGATGATCCCGATCTCCTCATCAATATATCGGCGACTGGTATCTAGAATATGCAAAGTGTGCAGCGCTGATAATGAGCCTTCTGGAAGCCCACCGAGAGATAGCAGTGATGCGCTGGGGAGCTGGAGCTTCAGTGTCCGTGCCCGGCCCATGAGACGCAGAACATTTTCAAGTTCCGAAAAGGTCGACGTGAGGGACGCACGGATATCGACGAACAGTGGGTGAGGGCGTGAGCGCAGCAAAACCTCGGGTAAAAAAGAAGCTCTCGAGCGAGGATCGTCGTCCAGCCGCAGGGACATATTTTCCCATAACCGCGAGGTGGTGAGGGCGATCGCACGCCACCGGGAACAGACGTGCGTTAGGACCATTGGCGCGTTGTTTGGGCTGATTACGTCGTAGACAAGATGGAGAGTGCTGTCCAGACAGCATGTGAAAATGTGTACAAGAAGCTCTGCGGGTAGTCGCGCCACCGGCGAGAGCGCTGCCCAGAGTAATGCCAGCTGATGTTGACGGCCGCGTTTTTGGGCGGCCAGCCCTGCGAGATCAAGGACTTTCTCCAGCATCTGTGCGTCGAGTTCGCTGATCTCCGCCTCATTTTTCGTGATTAGTTCCAAGATCTCTGTCGCCTCGCAAGACGGACGGGTATGAACAAGTGGTAAGGCAGGAATCGGTTCCATTGAGCTGATAAAGGTAAATTATCTTACTGAGCAAACCAAGAATATCATTACATTCCGGGAATGTCGACGTCACGGATAGGCGCTGAGCGTTGCTTAGGAGCCTACAAAACCGGACGGACGCCAGGGGTGACGTGTCAGATGTCAGGAAACCGACGACTAGGTGGGTTGCAATAACTGGGGACAACTGATTCTGCGCCTACCAAGGCCAGGTGCCACTCGAAAAACCGACTTTGGTGCAGGTGGAAGAAGATCAAAGTTGTGTGTAGTACTGTTGACCATTGACATCCGCTCTGATCGGAGGCGAACGTCGATGTCAGTGAACGTAGGTCAAGTGAAGTCGGAAGTTTCGCGTTGTCCTGCATCTTGTTTTGATCTGGGAAGACCTAACACCTCGCCTCGGCTGCTTCTCTCTTTTTTGCAAGTTCAATGGAGCGGCCCCATAAATTTGCCGTACATCATTGCTTTGCGGTGCCGCAAATCATGAGCTGCGGAGTAACATATTTATCTCTCTAGCTAAACTCAAACCGAAAAAGTCGGGGAAAAAGCAATATTGGGACCAGCCTGGCATCCCTCTACTCAAATAAACTGATACGGACTGCTGGACGTTAATTTGCGCGCAGAACAACTGCTGCCCATCATGATCTTCTGTCTATCCAACTCTGCACCGCCATGCCTGCCAATCGGAGCTAAACGATCATTTCGGTTTCCGTGTGAATCGCTCCTCAAGTCTCTATCGACCACTTGCGTGTCCTCCGACCTGTCCGCATCCCCAGAACCTCGCTGTGGCTTCAATCCTTGAGCTCTTCGAGCTAGGGATCCCATTCATGCACTTGTTCCTCGTGAATCCGAGCGCGGCTTGAGCGGGCTTAGTATCCCGTTGTACGTATTGTATTGATTTTGAAATTTTCTGCCCATCAAGCCACACAAGATGAATCCTTTCATTTTGTGCTGCTGATAACGATCCAGATCAGTAGGAGGCGATGTTTACCTACGCAATTTATATATATCCGTCTTGACCCTCATCTAAAGCCCTTTCACTTCCGCCCACGACGACGATCCATGGTCTGCCACGACCGAATGCTCATTTTTTACGCAGGCTTGCTCGCGCTGGCTGTTGTGCCCGGCATCCATGCGCAAGCGAGTCAGATGTTCGAGTGGGGGTTCACTGTGCGCAAACTTCACTTTGCTTTGGCTTTGATATTGACTCACTGTGGCTACGTAGCAAACTGTCTCTACCTCATTGCCCTCGTGCCGGAGTTTCCCCCTCGAGGCGGATCCGCGGACTGCGAACGGGACCCCACCGTACTATATGATGGCCTTCCCTGTTGGCGGGACTCCCATAACCAGTTTCATCGGTACGAACGCGAGCAATCTGACATGGATGGTGACGCATCCCGTGGGTAAGTGCGGATTCCGCTCCCGTCGGATTGTGCTAATATTGGAACCCGTACTTCACAGGCACAAAGCTTGTCTTGGGCGTCGTCGACTCGCGGGGGAACTCTGGGGGTATTGACTCGCCGCTGTACGAAGTTATTGGTACGCAATTACCTCATCGACATCGGAGAAAGAAATGACCCGCTTCAGATGGCGCAACTACGCAATGTACTCCCCCGCCGACGTCGGAGCCGGAGTTCAAGATTACAGCGAATGTAACGGATATGCTGAACACGTGTCAGCCCTGGGGCCTGACCCTCGAGGGAGGAACGCCTCCGTACAGCATGACCATCGCAACAATGAACTCGCCTAATATTACGAATATGACGCTTGGTGTGCATCCAACGAGCCCTGCTTCGTCATTAACACTGATGATGTTTGATTCAAGGTCCTATCGACACAGTATTTACTTGGATCAACCGGGCCGCTCCACAAAGCCAGCTGATAGGCAAGTTCTAGCTCTGCCGTTCGAGCTTATATTTTTAACCTCAATTCCTGCAGCCACAGCGAGTGATATGTACGTCTTCGCTTCACTGTTCAAAATATTGCAGCTGAAACAGTTCGACGTTATAGCACCGGACGCTGGGCAACCGGTAGCCCATTTATAAGTACACAAGGATCTGCCGACACCAGCTGCCTGGGTTTGGTCACCACTAGCACTAATGGCACAGCTCCCAACGGTGTGCCTCAGACAGCCCCTTCCCATTCCATGTCTCGTTCCCGAATCGCGACCATCGCCGGAGCATCTGCAGGAGCTCTCCTTGTATTCGCGATTGTCGTCGCGCTGGTTCTACGTCACCGCCGCTTGCAACGATCCCAGCCCAGCACGACAGAAGTAGACCCCTTTTTCTCACCAAGGCAAACAAGCACATGGTTCGATTCCTCTACTTCATCCGGGTCTCGAGCCACCTCCAAAGCAGAAAGCCGCCGAACAGCAGAAACGGACGCTTCGCAGCGGTCGCCATCTGGACTTGTCGTCAGAGAGCTACCTCCGCCTTATCCACATTTCCTGCAGTACGACCACGGTTCTTAAGGATCTGCCTCTGGGTTAAAAATACTACTCTCATAACTGTACACGATATTAATAGTCAACGAACCGAACGAAACGGACAGAGTTAGTAGAACTCATGTATATTATTTGGTAGTTATATTCCAATTAATTTTACGCCGGGGGAAATCCCATTTGCGCAGTGGTTGATATCTTGGTCAACGAATAAGACAAAAATGAAAGGTAAACTAGACATGCTACACATGTCGGGTAATCTGAGTCTGAGTCTGCATTTGCGTTCTATTTTTCTGTACCTGGCCCTAAAAGCTTAGTACATTATGACTGACGGTATTGGGGTTTTTCTAGCGGCGATTCCTCAAATGGCTCGTTTTCAAGCGTCGGCGATAGCGGTTTTACATAAATAATCCGAACTAAATATGCAGCGGTCTGGCGATAGAGAAGGATCAGCGGGATGTCATGCAGGCAACTAACTTAAGGTTTTGTCAGGAACCATAGCCCGATAAAGCTTAATGTGTTGCTGGCGAAAACCAAATACACATGTGGACCACCATATTAATAGACGATATTTGGACAACGCCCCGTGGAAAATCATGACCAGCCACTCGATCTTCGTGCTAAAATATCGCAGGAATCACTGGATCAGCTCAGTTGAGGAACCCATAGGCAAACAGATGATGCGCCGATACGGGCACTGCCCTGAAAACGAATATAAGTCTGACCTCCTAGGTTTGTGGCTTCCAAAATGCCCCGACAAAATACGGAAGCTCGCCTGAGCAATATCACTGCCTATTTGAATCTCACAGTAACACTCCTTGATGGGCTCAATGATGCGTTTGGGAGTTCATTTGTTCGACCCATTTCAAAGACCACTCTCTCATTGATCACTGCGGTACAGGTGATGTGTGGTATTTTTATGATTTGCGATAGCGATGGCTCACTGTGTATTAGAATGTAAAGAGGAATAAGGATCAGTGTATCTACCTGATGGAAAACATTCCTCAAATACTTTGCGCAATTGTAGATCTCCATATACATTCTGAACCTACTGGATCGTTGCATCCAGAGCTCCTCGATCATGTCGGAAAATTCACAGAGTAAATCATCTGGCTTCTTGTGTAAGGGGAGCAGTCACTGAAAGAACCTCTACAGAACTCTTTACAAGATACACACATTTGTGGAAGCACAGATAGATGGGCGCAAGCTCAAGTACTTCTTCCGCCAGAGTGAAATGAACACACTTCTCGTGGATTGTCAATCTGGATTAGATCAGGCGGTGAAAGCGTTCAAGGTGGGTTTGTACACCCGGAAGATCGAACGCTCTGACATGGTTTATTAGATGAATATTCCAATCATGAACTTCAATAGCATCGACGAAATGAAGCAAAAGACAGAGAAAATGCACAATGAACTGATTGAATTGATCTCAACACTTTCAGACGGTACATTATCAGATGGATCCTCGTCGGTATGTACATCATGCCTTTCACGACACATTTCATTTTTTAATTAAAATTTTCCGGATCAGGTTTACCTTTCATCCAATGGCTCACAAAATAGGTGAGACGATTGGCCTCTGAAAACTATGCTCATACCTTACTGTGAAGCTCAAATTCATTCTCGATGTTGCCTCCAAAGCCCAAGATATTTCATGGTCGTGAATCCGAACTCCAACACATTATTGAATCTCTGACCCAGGATTCACCACGGATGGCCATTCTTGGAGGAGGTGGTATGGGGAAAACATCCCTGGCAAGAGCCGCCCTGCACCACCCAAATATTACCAACAAATTTGAAGACAGATATTTTGTCAGTGCTGAATCTGCAACGAACAGTGTTGAGTTGGCAGCACAGATTGGCATGCATCTGGGATTGAATCCCGGAAAAGATCTCACCAAACCCGTTATTCAGTATTTTACCAGGAAGCTGGCCTCTCTCTTGATTATTAACAATCTGGAAACTACATGGGAGCCTATGCAGTCCCGTAGTGGAGTCGAAGAGTTTCTCTCCCTCCTCACTGATGTTCCTCACCTTGCATTAATAGTGTGTCCCCAAAATTTTTGAACTTCATGCACTCATATTGAGAAAGATAACAATGCGAGGGGCTGAAAGACCGGCAAAATTGGCATGGACTCATCCATTTTTGCTGCCTCTGGTGCCTTTGTCGGATTATGCAGCTGCACAAACTTTCATCGACATCACGGATATTTCCAATGGAGACCAAGACATTAAGGAACTTCTCTCCTTCACAGATAACATGCCACTCGCAGTGGATCTGATTGCTCATTTGGCCGAGTACGAAGGATGTGGAAATGTGTTGGCTCGTTGGAAGACTGAGAAAACTACTTTGCTGTCCACCGGTAAAGACAGGAAATCCAATTTAGATGTTTCCATCATAGACTATCCCTTTCAGGTCCTCAGATGACATTTGGAGCCAAGGACTTGTTGAGCCTGCTCTCAATTCTTCCAGATGGTCTTTCAGATGTAGAACTTCTGCAAACTTTCCTTCCCATCAAGGACATTCGTAGTTGCAAGGCTGCACTGCTCTCAACCTCTTTGGCATACATCGACAAGAAGCGACTCCGGTCGCTGACGCCCATCCGAGAACATATCCGGCAGTTCTCTCCTCCTTCCCAACTTCTTGTGTACCCTCTTCAGAACCATTTCCGTTCAGTTTTGGACCTATACCTGAAATATACTGGAGAATATTTGCAGAGCATTGTTGATCAAATCACACTGAATCTCGGAAACCTGCAGCAACTCCTGGATCTTGGATTACATACAGATCATTCAGATGTTGGTTCCATTATACACTGCATAATAAAGCTGAACTCATTCCACCTAGTTACTGGGCGCCGTGGTGTCAGATTGATGGAACAGATTCCTGCTATTTTGTCACAATTCAGGGATCAGAGCTTTGAACTGCACTTTATTTCAGAAGTTCTTCGATCAACAAGATTTTATCCCATACTTGATCCATAACTATTGATTGGTCAAGGTATATCTCTTTGCAATAACCTCAATAGAGAGTTTGCGGTGGAGCCACCATTTATAGCCCCCATAGAGAGGATGAAATAGTGGCTAGCATGCAACGGACGATCCTGACACTAACCTGAAACACGAGCCACCAGTTGATCTGGTGGCTCCACCGCAAACTCTCTAATGATCCTAAACTTGAGTGTGGGTCTTCTCATTACACCTTTGCCTTTCTAATAAATTTTGATGATACCAGCGGGATTCTACATGGCCTCGGGACTTTACCATTTCACTAAGAGCAGCAACGTGAATAATGTGCTGGAATTACTAGAGAAGGCACTCACACTGTCAAGATCTTGCATAGATACCGATACTCAGTGCAGCAGATTAACATCCATTGCTGATATCAGGCGGAGACTGGGAGATACTGCTATTGGCCTGACATATGTGAATGAGGCAAGGAGGTTGGCCATTTTGTCAGGCAATGAATATGAAGAAGCAAGGGCACTGTGGATTGCAGGGAAATGCACAACTCGACTTGGTGACTACCAAACTAGTATTGTCCATCTCCACAGAGCAAAGGAAATCATTGGCATATGTGGTGTGCTTGGAGGCCTCCTTGATTCAAATATCACAGTAGATCAGGCACAGGTCCATTTGCTCAAGTCGGAATATACTGAAGCAAGAACCATCCACACTCAAAGTCTGCAACAAATTGACCAGGCTCCCATCATAACTGGCTGTGCACTGCTCAACATTGCTGAAATTGATGTGTTGATTGGGGCAACTGAGCAGAATGTGCAGCAGAACTTGCACCAAGCAAAGATTATATTCAGTGCCATCAAATACCTTCACGGAGCTACTTGTTGTGAGTTGATTATGGGAGACCTCAAACTCAGAGAGGGTGTGATCTCTTCGGCAAAGAACATATTGCAAGACTCTCAACTTATACTGGGGAAACAATGAGGTTATGTCATTTTGTCTGGAGAGATATGCAGACAGGAACCGATGGCGTGTCATATCCACATCATGGCCCGTAGTTTACCTGGCATATGGACAGCAATCTAAGGAGAAATTGGCCCTCCACAAGGCACTTCTCTTCCTTGCAGATGTATTCATTTCAGAGGGCGATGACAATACTGCACACAGTCTAATCAATGTCGCTCTGGAAGGATTGATTTCCATGGATGTTCACCGCAGCAAGCACAATGCCTATTGCGTCTCGGCAAGCTTGCCAACAAGAGAGGGAATTTCTCAGAGGCCGTGCATCTTTGGACAGCAGCTCGTCCACTTTTTGAGAGGTCAATGCAAGCTAAAAGTGTTGCCGAGATTGACGCTAGACTTGCTGAGCTTGAACACAATCGAAGCTGGTTCATACATCACCCTGAAATGAGTTCACGGGAGCATACAGTTAAGGTTCAGAGAGTCAGGATTGAAGTGGCCGAGGATGCAGTCGGTCAGAATGTAATGAGAGGTATCACCCTTTCTGCTACGTAATGCTCTATGACCTTTCTTGCTTTCTTCTCATCCACACAGGTCACAAATAAAAGGCTGACCTGAGTAGAACATATACTCAAGTGTCTTTTGCTGTATTTGCTGAATGTGCCAATAAAACTTTTTCTGTAGTGGCAGTCTACTGTACTATCTCGACCAAATGTTCTGACAGAGGGATTTTTGCCCTAGGTGACGGTGACATTCTGATTTTGGGGCCCAAACAGGTCGAAAATGTCAAAATTTCCCATGATTGCCAAGGAATGAGCACCCAAAGAATGAACACCTTAGGTGACAGGTGACACCCCGTGAACATTTGGTCGAAATAGTACAGTAGGACTCAATTCACTGAGAATGTGTGCATGAGATCCCGTTTAATCCTGGAATACGTTGTGGTCCCTTGTCAAATCATTTTAACCTCATTCCTTCGCTAGATGATGGTTGGATGATGGCAAAAGCAAAGCGCCAATCGAGTGGCTATGCTCACGGATCATTGACCTCAGGCCCAGCCGAACTTCTGTGCTCTCTCGATGCAGCGGGCTGATCTCGAATCATAGCTCTTTGGCTTCCTGGCATCACTATCCGCAGGAGAGATAGCTACCACTGGCACTGTCTGGCAGTCGCAACAGAATGAATTGGTTGGCGACCCAATCTCTTCGAACTTGATTCGAACAAGCAGGTTGAATGAGACACACCGAAACAATGCAGAACAATCTATAATAGCGCCGGTATAACGGTCCCAGATCGAGATTAGAAATGGGGTAAAAATACGGTCCAATTCACTTCAGTGAACGCAGCGGGTGGAAGTCCGCGCAGCGTCGTGAGGGGAAGAATAAGAAGCACAAGACGACAAAGGATGTAAATTGGAAGTCCCATTGAGACGACCGGACCATCCAGGAGTGCTTCCGTAAATCGCACAGAGGCTCTATTGTTCCGAGACTCGGAGAACAGATGATGGAGGGCGGTATCGGTTAACATCGAGCATCCAATCGCTGCAGGGAGTGTTACGATAAGTACCGAGCCACACCGCCAGAGCATCTGTTCGTCGGCCGAAGGAAAGTGGGCATTCCATGATGTGCAGTGTACTGCTCCAAAAACCATGCCAACACCGACTTCAATCCACATGGCGTAGGGGCTTTGAATTTCAGAGGACCAGAACGTTGGAACGGCAATTGAATCCATCGGGTCGTAGCTATCATAGTCGCCAGATAGTGGACCGACAAGCAGCGATTTAAATGCTTGCTTGTGGGCCGTAGTTGAATTCCGCGATGCAATTGCATTGGCAGCGGCGTATTCCTCTGGACTCGGCCCAATAAGAAGAGGGCGGTAGACATCGAGGGGTTTGTTCCACCAAAGCAACCAGGTGAAGACATTGATCATGGAAAATGCAAGCGTCGCAAGTTCCAGCTGGGTCACTGGGAGGTGTTGCACTGCACGAGCGATACATTGGATGATGAACCACAAGGCCTGTAAACAAGCGATTCCCTTGGAAAAAGCATCCCCTTTGCTCTTGTCCATAATATCCTCAACATCAGTGGCTCGTATAGCCGACAGATATTGTGAACCAAACACAGGTTCCTGCAATTGATCGATGGTTGTAATGGGACGGTTTCCGATCCGAGATACGAATCCGCCCATGGAAAAAAAGAAACCGTGGGTGTGAGAGACTCCGTATTCTAACTTGGATAAATTTCAAATGAGAGGCAGAAAACCAAATGAAATCATCGACCACATACCCTTCGAGAATCTTCTAGCTACAGACCACTGCCTCGCTGCAAAATAGACAATGACCTCGGGAGCAACCGCCGCAACAGCCATAATGCCCAGCCGCTTGAAGATTACACGCAGCGTGCCGTGACCTGGGGCGGGCACATTTGGATGCACGGAGATCCATGTGGATGCAAATATAGTGGCGAGACAGCCCCAGATAATGTTGGACAAGCTCCGGTAGGCGTACAGATTGTCGCAGGATGTGACGGTTGTCAATCCATGCAGAGTATGTGGGTCGCTGCGCTGGCCCAGGATGAAGCGGGCTGTGAGGACTAAAAGCATCATCAACTGTGTCCTAAAGATAATACGAGCGTCGTGAATTGCCTGAAAGGACGACCTACAATGGTGGGCGGAGAAGTGGAAAGTGTGGCAGCGAAAATGTATCAGCCCGTAACCATTGTTCGTCTGAGCCATTTTAAACTCATCACTGAGGGATCTCTGGGTTTGATCTTGCCCCACTGATCGATATCGACATTGATTGGCATCGTCGGCAATATATACAATATGATAATGCCGGCCTCTGAGTCGTGAATCGTTGATTACAAGTCCTCCAGCTTCCGATGCCGGCGGAGAATAGCGCGCAATGACCTTGCATATCTTTTTATAAGATCGGCGCCTGGTTGATAAAAAGGGGGTCGTTCGAAGATCACGGATATCGCGGGCTCGACGTTGATGGTAGGATGACACATGGATGGAAACTGATAAAAATGCTGCTGGGCCTGTTTCAGGAAGAGATGGTGAGTTATGGATTGTCCATTCGACGCCTGGCTCAAGCTAATGTTCGTGGTCTCCTTCAGGTGCGCCGATGCCGCCGACTTCAGAGTCGGCTTGTTCAGTCAGTGATCTCCCAGCGGAATTCCCTGGACCCGCGTTGAAAGCTGCCTCTGCTCCCAGCGCCGCCTTAGGAAAATTGTCCCGACGAAGAGGCTAGCCGTGGCGGCGATCCCTACAGATATGCACCCGATAATCACACCCAGAGGAGACTTCTTGGGCGTATTGTGTCTGAAATTTTATCTCCGAATTCAGATAGACTCGTAACCAGTCTGCCTACGCCCTTCTAACAAGGCGGGCTTGTTGCCGTGGGCAGACTGGTACTTCTCGGGCTGGGGCGGAGTTTGTGGGAGTTTGAAACATTTTCCTTTTCCTTCGTTCCAGGTTCAATTCAGCTCAGGTTCAAAAATTCGAAAGATAAGGTGCGTTCAAGTGCTTCTGCCCTGAAATTCTGTCTCTTCATAAATTCCCGAAAGTCCCTGAGAAATATGTATTGGAAGTCGAATTTCATCGAGAATTGATGGAAATACACAGCCACCTCATTTCGCGCCCAAAGTTTCGAACTCTGCGTCAGCCCTTTGGCACAGCCCGAGAAGTACCAGTCTGCCTACGGCAACAAGCCCGCCTTGTTAGAAAGGCGTAGGCAGACTGGTTATGAGTCCAGAATTCAGAACGCACACAGCGGACGCCAGGAGGCTCCGACTCACGTGTACACCACATAGTCAAGTTGGATGAATGTGTCAACCATCTTGGGATATATCATTATATGGCGAAGAGGTGTGGCCCGTCGGGCGTGCTGGTGTTCCGGAATGCGAGTTGGATGTCCTCGTCCTCAAAGGTGAAATTTCCCACTTGCCTACCGTCGAGATTGAACACGCATTCACCGATATTTGTCCCGACCAGCGGCATCCCGAGGTACACATACATTGCGCTTCCTTGAGTTGTGGAAGGTATATCATGGTAAGTTTTCACACGGATCCTGAAGGGGGCACTCACCCGTGAAGGGCACGATGATTGACCCACCGTTCACACTCGATGTCGCGTTGAAGCATGCTGGTGAGCCTGGGTGACAGGTCGGTAATGGCCCGCCGTCGTAGAGGGAGGCGAAGGAGCCGTAATCGTGCGGTGGTTGCGTGTAGACGATGTCCGGGAATGTGTCATCGAGTGTATAGTTTGTAAGCGTGCCACGGACGGCGCTACAGAAAAACGCAACCGCCCACAGAGAATCAGCGTACATTTTGCTGGCGTGGGTGCCAATGGAGAGGGTACAAGGCGAGAATTGCTTATCGCGGGACCAGTTGCACTTGATGGTTCGCACGATTTATTCAAGGAACTAAACTGGAGTTGTGAATATGACGCTATGCTGTTGTCATTTAGCCCGATATAACTTGGGGTTGAACTTCGAATTGAGGTCACGAGTCCCGCAGAGGAACATTAGTGATAATCCTAACACAGCTGCCCACGCACGACTGGTCCGTTTCGCGCTTCATTCCTCAGGACCCACTGACGCGCAAATCGCCGTTGTGATTATTATTGACTCATGAGGAGGGGATATCAAGAAATTGTTTTCCGGCTTCTCGATAATATATGTCTCGCGCTACTATTTTTGCGCACGGTCCGAACACCATACAGTGGCTCCGAACTTCTTGTCCTCGCTCGACCACATCCAACATATTTCTCCCAACGGCAATCCACCACAGGAACTCCAGATAAGCTACACTCGGAACTTGCTCGGAACTATGCACGCCCCTGGAAATTTATTTCTGCGAACTAATGACCAAATCGCATGGAACACAACGGAAAGGACGAACATGAGCGGGACTATGCATCCATTATTGGGCCCTGGGAGGGTGGGGGATCGTGAGCGGCATGGAGTCTGTCATCACGGATTGCCTGGCGGCGACGTTGAGCGCGCTTCCTGTCGAAATATGTGCCTATTGCGATGATTACTAGGCATAGGACGGTGATGCACACAATCAGCGCGATTGCCCCCCCTTTCGGCAGCTTCTTCATGTTCCGAGGCTGGAGTCCTTGCAGAGTAGGCATGGGTGGATATAAAGAACGATGTCGAGGCCTCTGCAGAGAAAGCGTGGTTTTATTTCACGCAAAAAGCAAGTTGGGGGGTTTACTTATCCACCACAGTGTGCCACTGCTGCGAACGATGGAGCGCATATGTATATGTCTTCTCCCGGAGACATGATGTCAGACAGAGAATCCTGCCAGAAAAGGCGCCACTGAGTTCACAGCATCACGGGCCTGTTCTCCAGCGATGACAGCGGTCGAGTTTCAGCCCCGCTACGATACGAGGGTTACATGATATGCACAAGAAACAGAATCTATCCGCCCAAATATCAGCAGAGTGTCCTTGAATTCCACGTGCTTTTACGTGGTGGTGACGGCCACACTTCGGGTCCAGTATCAGCGTTACACCGTGTACACAGATAGGTATGAGCGCCGGTGAAAGTAAGCGAAGAAAATGTGAATCTTGGCTACGAGGTGGTCATCATTAAACCGCCCATTGATGAAACCTTACTGACTGAGAGTGGGGGATTCTGCTATGCAAAAGGAATGGTGACGATTGGGTGACGATGCTGAATATGGGGAAATGTTAGAAAACCGTTAACCTTGAGAGAGTGGAGCTAATGAGTTCTAACACTACCGCCAAGCGTAAGGATGTGGCAAAAATGAGGTCAAGAAGTTCTCGGGCCACCGATCTTTGAAATGACTGCCCTGGGTTTTGGCGCGAGATAATCATCCAAACAGGAATAACGAAACTTGACTGATGGATGCTTGAGAGCGCCAGGCTCGCTAATGGTTGTTATACCAGCGTGAGCAATGATGGGATAATGGTCATAGTTGCTCGCTCGTCGTCACTTCCGCACAATAACAGCTGGTAACGAGTCTAGAGGAGCGCGACAATGGAGATATTGCACGTCGCGGCCAAAGGAAAAAGAAAAAGAACTCTATCGGCTCACATATACATCGCAGCAGTACACACGAAGGAATTTCTTACAGTACTAGTCAGTCTGCCCCACCTGGGTTCAAACCTTACCGGATAGTCAGGCTGGTTCGCAAAGCGAGTGCATCGGGCCTCGGGGGTCCTGAAATTTGTACCAATTCAACTCGGGTCTCCACGATGTATTCTTGATGGCTTTGATTTTTTTTAAATCGCAATCCCTCTGATAGCGAGCCTAACCACTTCAAAAAAAGGCGGGGTCGCATACGTGGTGTGCCGACTCGCAATTTGAGTTCTCCATTGTTGTGCTGGACAAGCCTGTTCGACTCGGGTCCCCGCCATCACCGAAAAGCATGTCTCTTTGCCCATCTTCAGTCATTTATGCTCCGGTATCAAATCAAGTGGAATATAGAGGCTGTAGACTAGCATATTCTGTCCCTTTATGAGAAGCTGAGAGGACCGCTAACCCTTGGCCGAGATGCCCGCCTCGGCATTCACCGGTGTTCACGCGAAGATGGTCGAGCGAGAAATCTACAGGGAATGGCAGGGTAGCACATAGTGGGAACAAGGTTAAATCCACTGGAGAGCCTGTTCGACTCCGGCTGCACCCTATAAATAAAAGGAAATATCTGCCGTTTTGTTGATACTGTCAGCAGCATGTTTGGTTGGCGGGAGAAAAAGAGAAACATCCGTAACGACATCATGGCGGGACCCCGAGTCGAACGGGCCTATCTGAGATACAGGGTGGTATGCTCCTCATGCAATTATACTCAGCGCACACCGCGTGCTACCCCGCCGTCCCCCTCATGCCTTTCACTCGACCATCCGATCGAGATTTAGGCGGTAGACGTGCACATAGCGTTTGATGGCGGTCATCTCGGGCGAGGGTTGCATATATAGCAGGGACCCGAATCGAACGGGCTCCTCCTATATCTTGAGGATCAAGCAGACATGATGAGCCGGCACACACCATGTGCTACCCCGCCTTGTAACCTCAGATCGTCGGTCCAATATCCACTGACGCCAACGCGGGGGGGACAGACGCGCAAATACGATGAGCCCGGGCCTTTCGGGCAAGGCTAGTAAAGTGCTCTGGCCATTGTGTCTTTGGCAATAAATGGGATTAGATGAACTATGCCCAGAATGCATTCTCGGGCATGGTCAACAAACTCCTTTGGCCTTTTCATAGAAGTATGCCCATCATTATGACACGGATCAACAAAAGCAAAAGAAATCATAGCGTGAAACTCAGTTATGGCGGGGACCCCGAGTCGAACGGGGTTCGGAGACAGTCTCTGAAAGAGCCTCTTCTACTTTATGCCAGTACAAACCATTCGTCAAAATGGTTAAACTTGTTATAATATACAGTTTTATAGGACTTCTGCTGAAGGGAAATATCCCCGGGCAGGCATCTTCTATGTCGAGGATTCGGAAGGCCCCTAGCGTCCTTTTCATAAGAGATTAAACAAGCACGACTGTTGAGCGTTAGAAATATCAGGACACCATCCCTAATCCCACAAGAGAAACAGAAAAAGCATTGTCAAAGATGCGCATGGCGAGCGCCCGAATCGAACAGGCGCTTCGGGGTGAGTGCCCCATCTCATTACCGAAGTGATACCCCGGTGCACGCCGTGTGCTAACCCGCCTCATTGGCTCCGTTTGGGGCGTGCTATCCGAGGCCAACTAGATGGAGAGTCCGAAAATCATATCCTCAGATTGGCTCTCTGGGAGGATTATTCTCTTGTTATTCTCGCTGATTGGAGGTACTGCTGTAGGGGGGAAGGGAAAAGACAAACAACGAAACGATGTCAATGAATCCCTGCCAGCCGTTTGTTGCACGGGACAGTAGGACCATGATGAGAGCTACTACTGAGCCCCGAAAAACAAAGAAAAAATACCATCTCATTGTCTGGAACATTATGGCAGGGACCCGAGTCGAACGGGCTTCTCCAGGATACAGCACATTGCGGAAATTCATCAGATACTGGTGCACCACGTGCTACCCGGCCGTTTCCGGAATGTGCTTAGTTTGACTGTGAGGGAATAGTTACTGTTCCTTCGGCACAATCATTGAGCGACGTGCACACCGGGCTTCTCGGGCGAGGCTTGTTGAATTTCTAGTACCTTCGGTATTTGTGAATCATCGGCCGTGCCCTGCAATTTTCGATTAACGCGGAGCATTGGGAACGAGAACAAATTGCCTAGCTCAGCACAATCAAGATAAAAAGATGAAGTTTCCTGGCAAACAACCATAGCGGGTGCCGGAGTCGAACGGGCTTCCCCGGCGGAGGATGCATGGACTAATAGGTACCATGAGCCAGTGCATATCGTATGCTGCCCTGCCTGTCTTACCGCATTTTTTAGCCCCACCACCCGCTGAAAATCTCCAACCCGTATGCGATTGGAGATGTAGGAGACACTTACCGCTTCTGTCGATCCGTACCGGCGACAATATGAAGATGGACTCTAGTCGTCACTGCACAAATGAATTAGGATAGTTATTGAGAGACACCAACTATTGCAGTAAATGCATCGCGCTTCCCTGGCGGATTTCCAGAATTATGTACGCCGCATAGCAAGGGCTGCACACCGTCTGCTACCCCAGCGTTGTCAAGGTCAATAACTGACCGTCAACAAAGGTCAATGCTGTTGACCTGTCAGTGCACTTACGGGGTCATTGACTGGTCAATGCAGGGTCAATGACCAGTCAGATCACAGTTTCGGACTTCGGACCGCGGCCAATGTTTGCGAGGAACAAATAATTCAACTTACCTCATCATCGCTACGTCATCCACTCAGTCTCTCTCTCGAAATTCACTGACGGGTCAATCAAAAAACGGTCAATGGACCGTCCATATGCATTGAGCGTCTGACCGGGTCAGTCACAACACTGTGCCCTACTACGTCTCCAAATGCTGGCATGCCCATCTAGGAAGTTTGAACAGAGATCAATAAGAATAAGTATCCGGAGTCGGGCATCTCGGGCAAGGGCTGAACGTCTCCTTTCGCTTCTTTGCGCTTTGCATAAACCTAGAACGTGCCCCACTGGTCTCCACTCGAGTAAATAGCACGACCATTGGGGAGCGGGGATTCAAATGGGCAAAAAATGGACCTACTCCCAACTATGGCGTGGGCCCGAGTCGAACGCGCTTCTTTAGCCCCTCAAGGGCCCAAGTCCCATGCATTGTCAGTCGGCACACACTATACGCGACCCCGCCGTTTCGTCAATGTGCCCAGGTCTCCCATCCGATGGAGTTACAGGACTTTTAGACTCAATTATTCAAGTGAAAATACTACTTCCAGGGCATCTCGGTCAAGCGTGGCGAGTGCTCTTACAATGCTTTCCGGATGAGATAGAGCAAGCGCGGGTGGAAATTATAAATATGAGAACACCATCTCCTACTCGAAAAAAAAAAAAACCAGTGTCCCGTGTGTATGGCGAGTGCCCGAATCGAACAGGCTCTTCGGGGCAGAGGGCTTGACTCGTTATCGAAGTGATACCCAGTGCACACCGTGTGCTAACCCACTCTGCTTTCGGGCGTACCATCCGAGGATAGACTAGATAGATGTGTTACGTACATAGAATATACTTGAATCTCGATCTTCAATTCGACTTTCAAGATTTTAAAACCTCGCTTATGGGCGTTTGAGCTAAGTTACTGTTCAAACCCCAATTTTTGTAAGCGCCTGTCGAGCGCCCACTACGCTTTCGCCATTCCACTGCCCCTGCCCTCAAGTTGCCAATGACGGCGACGATCATATGTATGCCAGTTTGAATGTTAATATCGGAGGATCTCTGGGTCTTGAACATTGCATGATAAACATCTTGACAATGGCCCGACGGCCCGACATGCCGACACAGCCTTACACTTGGTTTGTCGCACGCCCTCACCTCTGCGCGAGTCCCTTGGCCAGCCCCACCGATCTGCTTTCTATCTCAAATGCTTTTGAATCACCTCAACACGGACGTCCTTTTGCAAATATTTGCGCTCACGGACGTCTCCACGGTCATGTCTCTCTCCCGCGTAAGAATCCTCTGCGTATGAATTGCTGAATCTCTGACGTCCCACCGGGTCCTCAGGTAAGCAAGTCATTTCACGAAATTGCATCCTTCAAACAACTGTGGCTTTCCATCGTCCGTGATCTCTCTCGCGCTCGAGTAATCGATGCGCCAGCGGAGGAGACTCTGGAGACATTATCGACGGTGGAACTGGTGGAGGAGGTTCGCCGTGCAGTGGTTGGGCCTCGAACATGGTCCCCGGCTTCATTAGTTCCACCGAAAGTCCACCGACAATTCTCGATTCCCCTGGAAAGGTATACAGTCAACCATCCCGCTGAACTCCTCCCTGGGGGAACACATATTCTCCGTTTCGTCTCGGAATCGTTTCCACGTTCCAATGGCATCGAATTGTGGGAGGTTTGCACTGGAAAGAGGATTTGGGAGTGGGGACGAGTGGATTACGACGTGTTTCACGCGGCTACCGATTTCCAGGCGGGCACATACAAGGTGGTGCTAGCGATTCTGTATCTTTATGGTGGGTAAGTTCCTCGAGATCATCTTTCTCTGGTTGTGTCGTAATGTTCTGAATTTTGCAGTCAACCTACCGACACCATCCTTCTCCTAGAGGTGGATCTGATCACGGGGAACTCGGAGGAGCTGTTCCATCGGCCTGTCAATTTCGTTACTTGGTGGAATCCACAAACTCCACAGCTTTGCGGCGACTTCTTCGCGTGCGAGGTCGTTCCGGGTATTAGCCGCTTTATTATGCTACTTAATTGGCGCACCGCCGAGTGCATCGCTATTGATTCCCAGGTACGAACTGAACTGTCAACTTTCTGCGACTATTCTGATGTTCTGCGGCACCAATCAGCGGATCTCATTCTGCGCTCTGTTCCTGGGCCATGTCATACTGGCATACAGATCAGAGTTCGACTTCCTCATCCTGGAGAATCTGCGACTGTATTCCATTTCGTCCCTTGATGGCCTCTGGGGCCCGATTGAGACCGTCGCTGCAAACATCCGCCCCAATCTTCACGATATCCCATCCGTCACTTGCAGCGTTCCCAGGCACAATGACAATATTAAAGTCGACGCCATCGCAATATCTGTCACGGCGAGCCCACTCCACGCGGCCACCTATGATTGTGTAGTCGAAGTCACAAACATGATAATCCGTCCTCCGATCCTTCATCCCACCTCGCTGCTGAAACGACTGCGAAATAAATTCATCAGGAAGCCCCCTCCCGTACCCGACATCCCCAAAACCGTGTATCGCTACTCTATCTTTCGTCCCTCAGTAACAACATCGGCTGCGGATCTTACCCACTGGCAGTTCCAGCTCAAATCCATCCTGCACTGCCCGGAAACGTACCCCCCTTTTATGACTGTAGCACGCACTGGATATTGCCTGTACTACCACCCTAGACGTCCGCCACGCTCTACTGTGGTGCGCCGGCTAGCTGAGGCGGGGAAGACGACTCCGCCGATTATCTTCCCGGAGCCGGATCCTCCACTCTATTCGAATATCACCCCTTCAGGAGCACTACTTGCGCTGTACCCCTCATCTTGCCTTGTGCTCTCATATTATCAGTAGCGCATTATGCGCGGCGTCGACAATACTAAAATCAGTGTTGGGCTTCTTTCGGGCGATATATCTACCGCGACTGTGACTTTGGATTTCATACGACTACTCTGGTGTCACGCAATAGTTTCGTATTGGTGTACATACTAGTAAAGGACTCGGAAATGTTAGCGTTTTGCTTTGAAATTTTGAGCCCAGATCCATCTTCGGTTTTTGTACTTAAATTTCAAGGCCGATCGAAGGCCCAAAGCTCTCACGCTCGCCCAAAATGAATCGTATCTTGCTTGAACGGTTCAAATTTAACCCCCTATCACATCTCTTGCCCCCAAACCGCCAATATGCTCGCACCCTAATTTCCCTTCCTATTTCAACGAAAAACTGGCCAGCTACGACTCAGCCCCGAATCGAACGGAAGCTTCTTCTTATTAGACAGATTGCGCAAAAGCCGCACGAGCCGCATGCGGCTTTTGTGCATTGTGCAATGCCGTGACTTTTTCTTCGCTGTTCTTGGTTCTTGTCATTCAAATTACCATTAAATGCCTCCTAAATCTCATATTCCACTCCCGAGAGTGGTATGTTTTGGATATGCACCCGTGGGAGGCCGCATTGCTCAGGCATAACAAAGGCATAACTCATTTTCCCATACTTTCACGTCTCCCATGCAGCAGAGACAGCGCCGAGGATCTTCCATCTCCCCACAGCACCTCTACCTCGCCTCAAGTAAGCTTATATTACAATAGTTAATTGACACCTCCCAGATTCCAAATTTGCCGCACGGCTTTGCACAATGCACAAAAAGCCGCATGCGGCTCGTGCGGCTTTTGCGCAACCTATCTATTCTTTAACACCCTCTTTCAACTAAGAAATGGAGGCGTCGACCATCCGCTACCGAGTCTGTATCATACTCACAATAAATAAAGCAAAGATGAATTGGAATGACTTGATGAATTAAGAAGGAGAACCACAGGTTGGCAAGTAAACTGTACGTCCGCGCAGTGCAGGTCACGGTGAAGGTCAGACATAATTAGGCAGTGTCCATTAGTGTTGCCGCGGCTCGGCTTGGCTTGGCTAGCCGATCAAGCCAAGCCAAAAATTAGCCAGCCGAGCCGAGCCATATTTTTTTTCGGAAAAGGTGCAGAACACTGCTAAAAAGGTTGTGGTGTCATCGGTTTGGCATTTGGTCAAGTTTTACGAGCGGGGCTCGGAAAGCCGTCAGACGGCTTTGGCTTGAAGCCGGCTGAGCCATGGCTCAACACACTTCAGCGTAGGACCGAATTTCAGGGCACCAGGTCATGCATAAAGTGTCTTGGTGCATTGAGATAGTTCAATTATGCAATATCTTTCTCCCACTTGCGGAGTTTCGGCGTGAAAATGAGCTTGAACGGTTTGTTCGGATTGTTGGGGAAACAAAGCCAATCAAACGAGATTTCTTGTTTTTGTTCACTGGCGGTGTGTTACAACTTCTGGAGAGCTAGAATACATGAATGAAGCCTATGAAAGACAAACTAATTTTTTCAGACACCCCTCTGGCCCGTGAGTCAGTGTTATGCAAAATTGAGCCCAAGCCGCGGCTAAGCCGCAAGCCAGCCGAAGCCAAGATTTGATGGCTTCCAAGCCGCCGCAAGCCGGAGCCGATCAAGCCGGAGCCGAGCCAGCCATAGCCGAGCCGCGGCAACACTAGTGTCCATATGTTGAAGAACCCGAGCAGGTGGGCCGATGGGCGAAGGTTTTGTCGGGACGATCGATTGTCAACCGCACAACACTCCTAGAAGAGGCCGGCCGCCGAGCCAGGGTATCTCCGATCACTGATGATTGTTTACACTTGTGTACTGTAACCTCTCTTTACACCCCTGTCGATGCAGATTGGTCCCTCTCCTTCGCTGTGCAACCATGCCTCTGCCTCAGTCCTCGATGAGCTCGTAATCCCTGCTACTGTCGGGGATATGATGTGCAACGTCGACCCCAAAGAGCACCGCACTATCTTCGAGGATGTCATCAAGAACGAGGGGAGCTACGAGGCTGCGGTCGCGTATTTCGAAGATATCCGTCAAGTTGTGGAATCGGGTGTTGTGTTTGGCGTACGTTCCTTGTTCTGTCTTTGCCACTCAATGTCAACGTATTTTGTAGGCCTCGCTTCCCCCACCCGGTCATATTCTGAAATCTGTCGACATCGGTCCCCTCGCAATTTTCTATCACTCTACTTTCCCTGCGCACCTTCAGCAGGGTAATGCCTTCACCTGGAACTTCTATATCGGCTCGATCGGGGCCGGGGAGGAATCCATTATGCCGGACTGGTCGAAGAGAGGCATCGTCGTCCGAATCCTGGGTTTAACCAGAAAATGGGAGGAGTGCCTTATCCTTACTATCCGGGCATCTACGAGGGTGCGAATCTCGTATTCTGACGACACTCGTGGGACCACTACCCATGAGCTGGTTTTTCCACCCGACCCATCTGAGGCGTCGATTGATGTTCATTATCTGAAGTAGGAGGTCTATATTATGATGTCAAGTATATTGTGTTTTAGTATGTGCATTATGACACGGATCAGCAAAGAAACCCTGTCTCCCATGATTGCAAAGACCAGACTCGAACGGGCCTCTCTGGGATGTGGCATTGCGGTAACAATACCCGCCTTTTATCCCTACCTGTAGAGGTTGGTAATGCGATGGAAATCCCCACAGGACTGTCGGCCTGGGGAGAGAAATGCGCATATGTATGATCAAGTTTTGCGTTCAGTTAATCCACAAAAATCGACCCGGAGAACAACCAGATTTGGCAGGCAATTTTAGGAAAAGGGAGCCACCATCTTACTCATCGACAAAAACTACACTGTTGGATCACTATGATGAGGGCCTGAGTCGAACAAGATTTGCATCAATGGTGCAGCTCACTGACGAACCGGTATACGCCTTCCTTTGCGTGAATATCACGAGCCTGGATGAATTAGGTCAGGGCAGCAGTTGTGTAAATATGCTGAAGCTCGGGCTTCTCGGGCGAAGGCTGCGTTATCCCTTCACCATATTTTGCAAACTTGTCTTTGGACCGGCGAGGTGCCAATGCTATTGTAATCCGCCGAAGTACTTTATCTGAGGCGGAAATGGGTGGATCATGGCGTGGGTCACAATCAAAGGGAGAGAGATATCACCGTATTTGACCTGTGTTGAAATTTTGCGAGGATAGGAAACGCTGGAAAGGACTGTGGTAAGGGGAATCCTTGGGAACTTACCATTCAAGCTGTACGTACCCCAGTGAGGCTTGCTCGACTCGGGCCGCTGCCTCTTGGATCACGTTGTCTTTTTTTTTACCCCTCACGCATTTCGGTCTCCCTATCGCCAGTTTCTCGGCTGTTTCGCCCATCCTGAGCACGTATATCCTCGGATATTGTGTACGCACGCATCTGTTGTCGCTGCAGACCGCACTCCAGACTTATCCTTCGGTATTCCTCAGAGAGCAGAATTCGATGTAAGACGCGAGTTCAGAAAAAGTCCTTGTCCCATATCTGACCTCACGGGGCAGGAGGCATTCGTATATTTGTTCCGTGCTCTCCGAATAACACAGACAGTGATGCATTCTCCTCGTTCCTGCATCTGTGCCTAACACGGATTTCTAGTACCATAAGGATCTGCAAGTATGAATCCGACCCTCAACAGGCCAGCTCTGTCTGGACCTTGTTCGACGACCCCGATCCAGAGGCCGTGATCACTTCAAAAGTTGACGAGGACGAATACCATGACATATGTTCCCAGACTCCAATAGCTCAGCGCTCAAGATTCGTCATCTCTAACCGACAACCCATTCGCAACGGTCGACAATTTTTCGATTGAATGATGACCAGATGTTGTTCCCGATCGTGGAGTCACTTGAACTCGGCTACAAGTAAGATATATATATATACCCCTGGTACCGCTGATCCCGAGCTGTGCCTGTATCTCTGGAGCCTGTATTCTTGGGGCATCCTACCCAGTTGGATCTGGAGAAACAAAGTGCACTCGGCATCTAGCAATTCTTCATCTCCAAATGCTTTCTTTCTGCATGGTGACGGATTGATTGGTGTCCGCGGCCTCCGGCCGCTTTCCTGTTTACAGAGTTAAAACCCGGATGCGAAAAAGAATAAAGGTCCCCCAGGTTTCTCAATGGCAATGCAAGCACATGTAAATCAAAAGTGGTGGACACAATTCCATCACTTATAGTGTATGCACAAATATTTTCAGATTTCTTCGGTAGGTGGTTGCGGAGCATGAGCCCATTATTTTTGTGACCCGTTTTGGTGGAGGACCCCGATCCGAAAAATGGGATCATGTACAGGTGTCGATTGCACCCTCTGGACAATCTGTGGGAGTGCAGGGGGAGAGGGACTGCTGAAGACCCCTCACACATAATTTCAGGTCTGGAGAATGTAGGAGGCGCTCACAATAATGATTCTCTCCTCAGGACTTTTGACACAGCCACATATTTCCGTTTTCGGCATACATTCGATTTCTTATGCTAGCCGACAATTGGTATGGAGCTTTTCGATTATGTAGGATTGTTCTTGATCCATACAAGGCTCCCACGAAAAAAATCAGGGTTACCCACATCAAAATTGAGCCTATAATTTCATATTTTTCGTATCCGGGTCTTTTTCGCATTTGGGTTTTAACTCTGTATTTTATATCCTCATTTTGTTAGGAAAGGTCTCGGGCCTCTGGTCTCTCTCTTTGTTTTGTCCTTTCAACTTTTGTCCTCAAGTTCCTGGTGGAGACGGTGGTTGTTTGTTCACTGTCCTGCGGCCACTCGTGGTTTTTGTGATTCTGATTTTATTATTGAGAAAGGGTGCATGGCCTCGGGCCGCTCGTTTTTTTTTCGCCTTTTCAAAATTTGTCTGCTGTCTTCCTCAAAAATGGTGGTCATTTGTTCACTTCCTATGACCTCCGGCCATATTCCTGCTGAGGAAAAGCTGCATATCTGTGGGCTGTAGTCTTTCTTTGTGCATCCTCCAATCTTTGTCCACCTTGAGATGTTGAAGGGTTGTTGGCCTCCCGCCACGCTCCCTTTTTTGATTGTCTGATTTTTCTGTCTTGCCTTGGTCTTTTCTGGAGAGAAAGTTTCCATCGAAGTGTTTTCATTATTGTAATTATTATTGGTCTGTCTTGTGAAAATAGAATGGTGGCACTTATTTAAGGATTTACTGTGCACCTGCATTGCTTCCTAATTTCAACCCCCCAAACCCTGGTGTAAGTCGAAGTTTCAGACGCCGCGACGCGGCGAGCTGTGTTAAGTGTATGGCTAAGTTCCCTGTGTGCGGGTGCAATACCCCCTGCAATGGACACTTGAACGGTACGTACCGGTATATTGCCCTGCGAAGATGTTTGTGTCTGCAGACACAACACACAGATACTTGCGAATTTTACCACCGAGCAGGCGGTCACTGGGTACATGGACGAGTGGAGAAAGCTAATGTGATGTGACATTAAGTAGTAATCCACGATCGGAGAGTGTTCAAAAAGTGTTTCAGGTGTCACGGATTTACGGTTTGGAGACCTGGAACCTAAATCGGTACCAGGAATATTGGATGGAGTATACTTATGCTAGGTGATGAAGGCCGAGGAAGAGAAGCCATTCCCAATTCCTCGGAATTTTACCCAACCCTTGCAACAGCCAAGAACGTGAACTTAAAGGGTATCTGTTTCTTTGTTCACCCGATTGTCCACTTGAACATTATCGAATCGGAGCGAATTTATTGCAATGGCCACACTGTCCCGCCTACTGGTCATTTGATCCATCTGGTGCTACCCGCCTCAGCCCACAGGACGCAAAAAACACTTGGTTTCCCCATATTTCACTTTGAAACCCGGATGACAGGGTACTCATGGGATAGCAGTCTTTAAGAAGGACTGCGTCAATTTCACTCGGGCAAAGGTTCAATCCCGACAGTCAGGACGTTGCGAGATGCGTCGACTACCCACTATTCGAGGTTTTGAAACAGGAGGTTAGACCTCTCTTGGCACATGAGAGTGAGCCTTATTTGAACGACTCTTTGCATTTCGACTGACGTACTTGTACTTGACAGTTAAAGCCTGGGTATGGAGCCAGAAGTGGGATTCCGCGATTCAGCAAGAGTTGGGTCGGTACTAGTGCAATGTCGACTTGGGACCGTCCATCCTTCCATGTGGAGATCCATCCATGGCCGCGCCAACGACATCGATTCGAGTCGTTCTGAAGCGGAACGCATCTATATCAACCGAGGTACGAGGAAGTACTGATATAGAGTGTCTGTCAAGAGAGACTAGAACGCAGACACTGAGGTAGATAGAGGGAAGGCATTAAAACAGCGAAGGACGTCTAAATCGGTAGACGAGCTCGATTCAAACCACGGCTTCACAGTCCAATGTGAGAGCTCGGAGCAAATCTCACCGGTAAATAAGTACTTATTTATCGTTTTTAATCGAATTCTCGCTGTTATACCTCAGCTTTGCTAGCGCTATGCAACAGCTGAGCTTTCTTAAGGAGGGAAGATCTGCACTGGAAGTTGAGCCACTTTTACAACAGTGGGCTTTAGTTAGTTCCTATTAACAGCAGATTTTCTCTTCTTGATTATCGACATTCATTCTTCTGCCGCAGCGGAGATTTATTGAATCGATCCCTGATTGCCCTGAGAATAACAAATGCATTCAACCCGAATAGGTGTTAAGGTAGAGTGTGAGCGCTTTTCAACATTTGGATCCCGCGACTTGGGTTGAAATTGCGGCCACCATCCATATGTACGTGCATACGTCTTAATCAACCGGCAGTCGAGAATGAAAAAAAGTTCTGTGTGCAATGCCCATTTTGATTGTAACACAACCGACCGCACACTGTGTTTTGGCTGATCTCATTCGTTGGTCGCGTACCTGACGGAATACGGACAGGCGTATTGAATTTACGTCGGTAATACCCAACTCGAGTACAAGACTGTTAACCATTTGCTTTAATTCCTTTACACCGCAACGAAGTTCCAAATCTGGTTTGCAGCTCCAGTGTATGTCTCGTAGGTGACCTAGAAGGGAGTTAGCTCCGAGTACGATCGGAAATACACTTGTGTACCGGGGCAGAGGGGCCAGACCAGGCGGTGAGTGCAGTACCGGAGAAATTTTCGATCATCCTGCCATCGAGAATTGAGTAAAAGATAAACAGAGCTGGAATTGGTTGAACTCACGCGCCAGCCGTGGAATTGATGCACTTCAAGGTGAAGATAGGGTCGCCCACCCCCGACGCTTGCACAAATTCACTTATCGCGGAACCCTGATAACCGATAAAAATGTTGTTGGAAGGCTGTGTCTGCTGCGAACTCTGCACGACGAATTGGGTGTTGTTCGAATTGAAGATCGGAACGAACGTCCACTGTCCGAAGTGCTCAGATTTGACAATAAGTACTTCGTACAAAATCATGGCTCTTACAATCTCGTTTGGAATAGTGGGGACTGCGTGGGGCATCGTGATTATGGGGCGAGCGGTGGGGTTGATGTCGTTCGCGAGATGCAGAACGTTGCCTTGATAGTTGGCAATGAGAACTGCGGCTGGAAGGAAACAGATGGGGGCGACCATGGCTAGTTGGGGTGTATCTGCGCTCGAGCGTCCTTATAACTGTTTGCGTCGAGGTTTATGAATATCACAGGTTGACAATGATGCCGAACTGACCGCAGGAAGCATGTTAAACGCCAAAATGGACAGATGAAGCCCAGCTGTAGCCAAAAGACCAAAGTACGGAAGGCACTGCCTGCGTTCCTGGCCCCTGTGGACAGGCCCTGTCGCCGTTCGGCTACCTGCGGCTACGTCGGTACAAATCTGGCTACATCTGTCGATGGGGGGTAGACAGTGGATGCAGACACAGATCTGTCGTGGCTCGGGTACCTGCGGCTACCTCGCGTGGACAGGGTCCGGCTACCTGTGTCTACGTCCGTCCACGCAGGTAGACGCATCCTGCTCACGCTAATCCAGAGACGCGAAATTGTGAATTAACAGAAATACAATTGGTCTACCTCAGTCTACCCCTGGCTACCTCGGTCTACCCTCAGTCTACGTTGTAGACGGACAGGGCAAACATAGATGTACTATGTCTACGAGGTCGAGGTGTAGACATACGTAGCCAGACTGGCTTGTCTACTCCTCTGTCTACGCCGGTAGCCAGACCCTCTGTCTATCAGGGACCGGAACGCAGTGAGGGAAAAGTTCAGTCAGACATGAATTATTAATTCAGTGCTGGCCTTACGCTTGATGATAATTCCCCCATTTCAGTTAAAGTCTGAGTCTAGAAGCATCGGTAAGATGTGCCCAGATCTTCGATGGCCATTCAGTACGGCAGACATTGACGGGCGGCCGTTCAGTTGACAGTCGGACCACGATTGACGGATTCCGGTATTGCCGCTTTGACATCTTGCATCTTTCAAGGGAGTGTACGCCAGACTGCGCTTCGAGAAAAAGCTGGGATCCGGTGGGCGATCGTCAGACGTCCGGCGCCTTACATGAGCTTCGCGTTCGCCGAAGGTTCATAGAAAAACAGTTCCCGGGGTTCCCGTTTATTACGCAAAACCTGAGATCAGACGCAAAAGATTTGAGCGATTGAGCGGGCGTACGAAGGCAGAAGACAGCGAGGGAGATTAGGCGAACCGGTCTGCTAAAGCTTCCGACGACGAACAGCGAGCTTCCTGGTGGCAATGGCATGGTCGGTCACCACTGCCGCCAGGCAGACAGATTTTTCACCCACATCTTCGACACATCTCCTCGATACCAGGCCAAGCTCTGAATCAGGTGGGATCCGCAGATGGCGCAGAGGACGGCCGCAACTCACGAATCCGGAGGACACGGCGCCAGTCCGCCAAAATAGCAGTGCACTGTAGCGGCCGTATTTCACCTGCCATGCCAACATGACGGCGGAAGCAAAAGCTGAACACCGGGCCCACGATCACATCAATGACTGGGCACCGTCACATCCCGCTCTTGTCCCGCTCCGACGCTCCGACGTCCGTCCATCGTGCGGAAGGTCCCCTTGAAGTCATTCAAAATTTGCCCAAATTTGGGTCAAAAAAGGGGGTAAAAACGAAAAAAAAAAAAAATCGTCAGTCACGGTGTCATACGAAAGGTCCGGTTCGTAAGCGTTGGCACACCCCAAATGGCCTTAAGAATTGAATGAAATACTACAGTATACCAAGGGCAGCACATACATACATTCAAACCCCCGGTGCATTCAGCTCACAGGCGGCACATACTGGCTCATTGTCTCACCGAAAAAGTCACGTTATCGGGAGTCCACACCATCTTTTTTTCTTTTTCTTTTTTTTTGCGGAACGTTTGGGTAGTGGGGACAAGGAGCATTTCTGCTCTCCGTTTCCGGACCAACCTAGTCATCTTGCCCCGCCCGTTTAATGAATTGGCCTCGGACTAAAAAAGACCCGGCCTGACAGATGAGTTGCATCCACCCAGGGAGATGTGCTTATCAACACACTGGTACACTATCGGTACTGCGTGTGGGGATTCGGCTCGGCTTCATCGACTCAGGTCACAAACAACCTTCATTGTTTCAGCTCAGCCAACACCCGCTAAAACCCCAGTCTCCCTCGTCCAGTCATCAGGGAGTCTGTCTTTGTCGCGCAAAACTTTACACCAGGTTTTGCAGACGACCGATTTCCGGATACTTTTCTTTCCGTATTTTGTTGTGTCTGTCAGTGCGCAGTCTAGGGCTATTCTGTTGTTTATACTCTTAATCCAACAGTTGTGTATATCCCTCGTCGATGCTGGCCCTTTTTCTCCGATTACCCTTTCATTCCAAATCAAATGGGCCGATTCCGAGACCACGATCCTGAAGAGTCTGGACGTTCCTGTATTTGCTTTCTCAATCACACAGGGGGCATCATCCACCGCTTAAAATCCATAAGCTGCAGACACTTATGAGCGGCGGGTTGCTCGCTTATTGATGGCTCAGAGAAGTTGCCTCATGTTTGCGTCGTGCGTATATGTGTAATGAATATTGATGTGTAGTGGGCCAAACCTGGGTAGCTTTTAAAAACAGCACATTTTATTTAGTGCACCCTCAAAAATACAAAAGTATGGCACATATACTGTAAAATAAATAAAAAGTTGCACAACCCTGCCATATTGCCAGAAAAAATGTGCAACTTGGACCAAATTATAGAAGAAACACGCAGCTTGAACCACTTGGCTGTTGAAACTCGCAGCATCCAATCAAGCTGAAACCTGGAGAGGAAAGCACATACCCCGGCAACTTTCCCTGCAATGAAAAAAGCACATGTTCAATCTACTCCAAAACAGGCCAACTTGCATAGTGTGGGGAAAGAGACACAACTTACCTCAAGTCCCAGGATACGATCACATGAGTGCCTACAGTTAGCGACATGCCCGTCCCAGCACATTTTCAAACTATAATTTACCTGAATACTGACCCGGGGGATCTATCCTCACATGTCTGTTTGGTTGAAACACTGCTCAGAATCTTTAGCTAGATAATACCATGATAGGAACTCAACTTATAAAGGCCGATGTCAACACTGCTCCTAATATGACCATTAGAACACCTTCCAGTCAGGGTGCGCGAAATGGCAACCTCAAATGATAGTTATTTGATAAAGGGCTATGTTCTAATCTGAGTAAAAGCTGTTAACGCCGAAGGCCGAACTGATGAGACCGTTTCCGAGTGATATTGAACGACCACGTTCTGTATGCCTTGCATTCATCCTGAGCCATGACAATGCCTATACTTTCCTCCCATGAGGCTCACTGGATCCTGCAGGCAGCTCAGTTCGTCGTCGGTTCTCTGCCGAATGCACAACAGCTGGCAGTGGAGCGTGTTCTGCATCAGCTCAGTGCGATCTGCACCATCCTAAACACGAATGTTGAAGTCCAAGTTGTGTCTTTTTTTACCAACGCATCATGCGTACGTTTGAAGCAGTCAGGAGCAAGTTGTGTCATCTGGTCGCATCACTAAGCAGTGCATCCTATTGGCAAATATGAATGCTATTTTTTGGTAATCCTGAGGTGTGCTTCGTTCACCCAAGTGGTGACATTTTTTTGAAATACGGCTCCGAATTATTTTACAGTATATGCCCCATACAAAAGGAATAATATCCACCACTCCAAAGTCACTGGACTCTGTAGATGTATTTCTGTTTGTTGAATTTCTTTTGGGTGTGTTGTTAGATGCATGGCAAATATTCACACAGTCAATGCAATTTATGGAGCCTAAAATCTTCTGCACCTCCTTGGGACTTGTCCTGAAAGACATGATATTTCCGAGGGATACAGTTTGTCAAGTGGTAAAATTCATCACCAACAGTTTGCAGTGTTTGAGGAGGAACCAATGGTATGACTGAATATCAAAAGTGCAACTTGCCACTGCTGCTGAGCAGGCAGACAGAACATAGACCCCATCTCGGTTCGCCGCCATTTGGGCACCCAATATCGACAGCCTTGAAATGGGTGGGCTTATCGAGAATGCTGGGGTGCTGTTGTAGCACACTATATTTCAATAGCATATTCCAGAAAATGGGACCAGGGCAAGCTACTATATTATCCTGAATCTTGTACCAAAAGACATTCACAGAATAGCACAAGTACAACCCACGCTAATAGCATATGTGTGTAAGGATGGCATCCTCACACGTCCCCATCTGGTTGTGTATAGTCCAATTGCCATCACATCAAATACCGTAACGTCCACTGATAAATTACTTTCCATCTATTTAAGCCTTACATACATTCTGATTCCCTTTACGCTTACACCCCGCTACCACCACCTTGTATATCCCTCTTGTTGCTTGTAGCCTGGAGGCTCGCTCCTTGGAATCTACACCGTGGTCCTGTCTGTTTGTGTGATTGTTCTCAGTGTTCTGTCGAGCCGACGACAGGCTTTCAATGTGGTCCCCAGAAGCAGGTACCCTGCCTAACAACACTAAAACAATGTCGACAGAGAAGCTGAGAGAGTTCAGTATTCTGTTACATGTGTAGCCAGCATTCACAACTTTCCATCAAAGTAATGAAGTTTTGCGAACTTAAGCAAAGTAAGAAAGTGACAAAGGTGACTAGGACCTGGGATTATCGCTTGGGAGGCCAGGGCCGGTGCGGGCCAAAAATTTGGGATTTTGGGTCGGAAACCCAGGTTGTGTTCGGCCAAAAATTGGCCCCCAGCGGCCAAAATCCTAGGTCCGGTTCGGCCAAAAAAGTAGTGATTCAGTTCGGTCTAGTCAGAGTTTTGAGGGCGAAGATACCTTGAATTGGGCTCTTTTGGTGCAAAAAGCATGCCAGTTACTCAGATTGGTTGCCAAAGCCGCAAAACCAGCCTAGGGAGAAAGAAATCGCCATTTAGGGGTCGTGGGAACGAAATTTACCCTTTTGGGCTGTCTCGGCTAGGTCCGTGTCGGCCAAAAATCAGCAAAATTTCGATGAAACCTGTCGGCCAAAAATTGGGGGATTCGAGCTTTTCGGGGCCTGGCCTACAAGGGGATAATCCCAGGTCCTAGGTGACTACTACTCCGTTATCAGCTGACGAAGCCCGTTTGACTCGGGTCCGTGCCATAGGTGTTTCTGTGTCAGTTTTTCCTTTATTCTTCTTCCTCTTATCCCCCCTGCCACTGGGTCAATGATGCTCGACAGTACCCCGATGTACCATGTAACTGCCCTGAGTGGTTGATTACCACCACACCGAGGTTGGAAAAACTAATAATCATACCTGAGATGCCCGGACTCGTTGCACGGTCTGCCCGCAGCACTGGATCCACCTAGCTCCAATGGTTGATTAAAATCTCCAGCAGTGGAGTGAGCTGACATTGCCCGTGTTCCCCGTATGTATGCACACGTGTTACTCCACCTTTCCCAGTTTGAATGCAAGTTCCAGGTTTGCACACACCACAGCTTATGTTCGTTCTAAATCGCTCAATAAGAAACCCAGAAGTAGCATTCCCATTTTTTCGGGAACACAGCTGAAATCGGTGAATCATCTTGCTCCCCCAAGACAGAGGCCCGAGTCAAACGTGCGGTTCAAACACATCACTTCACTGATCACACCGTGCTACGCTGCTGTTGGGCCTATGTTTTATGGGTGACTATCCAATGAAGCTTACAGCGCAAGCTGGGACTGAGATGATTCATGATGAAAAACATGGGTTCATTTCTCCTTTCCCGGTCTCGCCGAACTCTTGTCTCTCTTCAGTCCAATCAAATAATTAACACCATGGATGGCTATCAGCCTCAAAAAAAGAGGGGGGGAAAAGATTCAACCGGTCCCTCCGAGGGTGAGTCCTGAATCAAATGAGTTCTTTGGCATATTCCACTCAATACGGTCGCACTATCTGCTGCCCGGCTGTTCCCTGTAGGTTTTTCACCTGACTAAGTATTGTTCGCAAAATTGGAGGCGAGGTGATCTAGATGAGAGTGGGGACAGGGCAAGGAGCAACCAATCCACAAAATCTGCACTATACCTCGAAGTTTTTTTCTCAGAAAAATCAGCAGACCCTCCCTCTCCTCCCCTCTAAAAAGGAAATTCCCTTTTTGGGAAGCAATCAAATGCGCTGGAGGCCTACCAAGGGGGCTATTTCGGGTATCAGAGTAGTCTCGTTCCCAGACGTTATAGGGCAGTCGCTCGCTGCGCTCGCAGGCAGGCATCCTAACAGGGATAATATGTGCAGATGTTGTTGAGGCAGAATTTGATGAAAATTTGATGGGGGAGCACTGCCCTATAACGTCTGGTGTACTTTGCGCTCAGTGACATCAGTCACGCAAGTCACATCCGAAATTCTCGAGTACTTTTGCTCTTTTGAAGTCACTGAGGCCCCAAATAATACACATTTTCGACTCATAACCTCCAGCACGCAATACTATTCCCTTTGGCGCGGTGGAATTTTATTGGGGTGGAAATCAGAGGCCTAAAACCCTTGTTTTTGGGTCAAAATTCGGAAAACATGGGCACAACATGCTACTGAAGGGCGGAAATCGTGTTATACAAATTGAGCATCATTGCAGGATTGGAGTGCATGATATGGATTTATCTGGGCTCAAAAAACGCGCTTTGAATATGTGCAGAACTCCGTGTTGAGCAGGCATCAATCTTGAAGGTTATTCAGAAACAGACGGTATCCCCTGGAAACACAGACTTTACCCTATTGGATCAGTTGAAGTGAATCCACGTCATAAAATAAGGGATAGGGCATTTTCCTGGGTCCCAATTCACCTGAATTGCCTTCAAAATGTGTGCATCATTGGATCCCCAATAATATCAGAGAAAATGTGTTCAAGGGGTCTAGCATGTTTGAGAATGTATTAAGAGTACATATATTGACTTTCAGGCCGATAGGATAGAGGATGGAGGAGAAAGAAATATTTTAGTACAAGCGTGACATGAACGCAGTATTTACGATCAAAGTGCACCAGATGTTAGGGCGGTGATCTTGCGGCTGATTTCTCATCATTTTGTGCCTCGGATTTTCGGTCCGCTGATCCTACCGCACCGCCCTCACATCTGGAGCCGAGATTAGTATCAGAGGTGTTCATTATACTCAGGATGGTCCCCCAGATGTTGTAGATGGATCAGGTATATAATTTCATGAAAAGAAAATCTTCGCCTTCTAGGCCGACTACCAAATACGCGATTAGTTACTACATTCGGAGAGGCTGTGCTTGACTGATAACGACTGATTAACCAAATATGGCAATAATGTATCTCCCCCCCCTCTAACTCAACAACCACTTCACTTCCCACCTTGAGGTCTATATTTTCTGAATCAGATTTGAAAATAGTCTTAGAATTTGGCAACATTGAAAAAATGACGGGCACCGCCCTTGATCGATCCGGCGTGTTTGTCCTTGTTTAGTTGGCAGTACTCATGGTTCCAGTCTTGAAAATGTTATAACTTTTCACCTGCGCACTTTTGAGCAATAGTCACAAGAGAAATTCTGTCTGAAATCATTGGAGAATTAGAGTAGCCGGACTTTTGAATTTTGTCTCAGGCACATCGTTGCACTATTAGAATGATGTCCCAGATGAAGTAGGACCGATTTCAAGGCAAGTTCGAGCAATATTTGCGCTGCAAAGCCCTTAAAAATACAGAAGGCTTACGTAACTTCACAGAGTGAATATTCAACTACGATCCTGCCTGCGAAACCTAGGAAATTCATCTGGAATTGAGAACGTTCTAACTATATTACGTCTCTGAGCGGAAATCACACCTACTGCTGTGGAAAAGTTCTACCACCTCAATTATTTGGCCCTATAAGGACTTTTGTGCACTATTAAAGACATTCCCATCCTCACAAAACTTTAAAATGATGTGAATGGTCCTCGAACGAGGTGAACACCCTGAAATGTGACAAATGTCACACATTGTAACCAATCGAAAGCGGTGGGATTTTCCAACCAAGTTCACAGATGTATGGCATGAATACTGCACCTATGCATTTCAAAATATTATTGAATTATGTTCAATACCTCTAGAGCAAATTTTTGGGCTCAGTTAGCTCGGATTTGCTCAGAAGGCATTGGGTTACTACAAAATACTGGTTGTCTGGACCTCTGCAATCCGTAGCGGCTAGCTACCCCTCAAAAATTGCAATTGGACTCAGTAATCCAGAAATATCAAAGTCCCCTTTAGCTTCGATGATATTTGACGACCTCAGCGCATCCACATATGCAAATTTCTCTAACATTGACTGGAGAATGAGAGCAAAAAGCGCATTTTAGTCAGGCTGACTTCAGGGACACATATCCATGATAATTATAAATGTTTTACTCCACCAATGCAAGTCCATAGAGGGTGCGTGCGAGGAATTAATTGAAGGAACATCGGAGCGAGAAATGCAATTGAGAACAAACAGAGACGACAAATACGCCGGATCGATCAAGGGTGGTGCCCGTCCCCAGCACTGAAAGGTTGGCAAGTCCTCTCACTTTCTCATGAGGATGGAACATGCCGCTCAGTTGAGTCGATGACAGAACCATTCCTGAATTTAAAATGGGCAAAAACACAAAACACATCTTTTCTGAGTAATGGTGGAGACCCGAGTCTAACGGGCTTCTCCAGCAGATGAAGGAAAGTCCCATGGTTGTGAGCCGGCGCACACCGTAAGCGACCCCGCCCTTTCGTGAAAGAGGTTAGGCTCGCTATCAGAGGCAGGTTTTCAGGACGTCTAGACTGACGTGAAAATACCTGCAGCTGGGCAGCTTAAGGTCTCCCTCCCCTGCACCCAGATGAAATATCATTTGAACGGGGTATGGCCAACGAACGTGTCTGTGAGGGCTAACCAAAGACAAAAATTCTTGTCCAAGACTTTGACCCTGCCTGCACAAAGACAAGCGTGTAGTTGACACTTCTTGAGATATAGCGGTTCGTACGTTGAACTGATCATGAGAATATTGTTGTGCTCGAACCAAAAACTATGAGCTGCATCAGAAACGATGCCGTTGACTGCCTCGGTCCAGTCAAGTTCCTTGAAAGAACAACGGGCATCTATTAGAAGTCACTGTATCAAAACAATGTTGAACCACATCTTCATCGAAACATGGAACTACGGCGGTAACATTATCTAAGTTGTATCTTACTAATTCTTACATCTGTCGTCGGCATCTATTCTGAACTTTCATTCCGTCTTTCCATGATGCGGCATGTTCCCTTGATGTTTATTATTTGACCCGGAACTCAATACTGTCAGATAATAACCAGGATACCGAAATCCCGCGTCTGGTTCGGCTTTATCATGTACGTGAACGTTGAGATGAATAAATAAACCATCTTTGGATAAGTCTCGGCAATTGGCGCCAAGCGCGGAGTTTAAAGGCCTCGGACAGACGGACACACCGAATCTTATAAAGAGAGAGACAAAAGCTGATATGTATCTGCGTCACTGACCAAAATCGAGAAGTGTTCTTGGCCGCGGCCATCAGCACCATCATGATCTTCGGGCGATCTTTTAACTCCGCTCCCACCAGGAACTCGCCATCGTGGCATCGAAAGCGCCGGAAAGGTCGCATATTCAGCGCCAAAAGAGCATCCCGCCAACGGCACCAATGCCTACGTGAAGCGAATGGTGACGGGATCGCGCTTGTCGAGGAGCCGCTGGTACACGATATTACTCGTGAAAGACGACCACTGAATTAGTGAGATCAGCAAAGAGAAAGGCTGGGGGAAATCAACTGGAACACATGGACTCACCCCATTCCCAACAAACACCGCGGCGCGGCGTCCAATCTCCATGTCGACCGCCATCGACACCTCCGTCTGCTCCGCATCGAGCACCAAGTCTTGGCTCGTGGTGACTTTCCACCCATCCTCGTGCAGCATCTTCTTCAGTGCAGTGATCCACACGCTCTTCTCGTTTGTGAGGATGTACAACACATCCAGCGTCGCATTGCTCTGTATCGCATGTGCCAGGTAGTCGCGGCGCACCTCAGCCGCTTTCCTCACCACTCCCGCCTGATCGGGCAAGCAGCGGGCGAAGAACCTCTCATCCTTCCCGGGCACGTCGGGCTCAGGCACGAAACGGTCGTACAAGTGCGGGAAGAGGTTCCAGCTGTAGAAGCGCGTGTTGAGGTAGGCCAACCAGCCGCAGTGCGCCTCGTAATCCCCCCGCCGGAGGTGCAGCGCGAGCATGCGCGCGAACGGATCGGGTGGTGTGAGGTGTAGTGGAAGGGACACCCATGGTAAGAAGCGGTGGGTGTTGCTGGCGATGGCGGCACGCACTATGGGCGAAGCATGGAGAAGGCGGGAGATGGGGGAGCTGGAGAACGAGTCCCAGAGCGTCAAGATGCGCGGACTGCTCCAGAGGGGGAGGTCGAATGTCTGCGGCCATGGGTCCTCTTCCGCTGAGACGATTTCGACACACCGCTCCGGTACGGCACGCAGGAGCTTCTGCCAATGAGTGAGGACGTCGATCCCGGGTGCCTCAGAAACGGGGCGCTTGACGTCGCGGGTGTTGATGTAGCGGCGCTCGTTTGGGGGACAGACAACGTCGAACCAATTTTCCGAAATAGCGCGCGGCGCGGGGTTGTCTGGCTCGAATGGCCCGCCGGCGACAGGCCCAGAAACGATCGCGTTGAGCGGCGTCTGTGGATTCATTGCGAGCCACGTATCCTTGGGCCAAGTGGAGGCATAGTGGTCGTGAGCCCACCTATACTCCTGGAATACATAGGCGCGCCCGGAGATGTACGCAAGGTGAGCATTCATAAGCCTGGAATTCGTCAGTGCGATACCGTCAGGCCGTGTAAACTACTTACACCTCGTTGAAGCAGTTGTTCCATCCCAGAAAGTTTGCCTGGTTTGAAAACTTGACATATCGGCCAGTCTTGCCTTCAGGGAAGGTAAGCGACAGACTGTGTTGTGGTAACGCAGCCTCCCACTCGCGCAGCGCCTGGTATTTCGGCGGCCCGCCCTCATCGGCGAGGTAGTAATTATAATTCACCTGGACCTCGTGCTGGAATTCTGGATCTGTGAATCTCATGAAGAGCATGAACACAGCGAACACCACGACCAGGACTATGGGGGACAGTCGATATAGGAGGGAAGTGCGGGCCATGTCTGGAGGTCTTTGGAAGGACAAACACTGACCGATGCGGCAATTTTTGTAGGCAGGCAAGTACGATATCTTTCACACGCTGGCCCCCGTTGCGGAGTTCAATGCCCGTGTCATTCACTGCTTGCGGCTCCAAAATAAGCGAGTCCCTTATTTTCGCTCACCCACATGATGAAGAAGATTTAGATGGAATTGATATTGCCCTGCCAGTGATGAATTTCGCGCGTGGAATATCTAACAAACTACCTCCAATTCATCGGAATAAATGAAGTACCGTTTACGGGAGAAGGAGGATGAAAATACATTGCCGCAGTTGAGCGTAAGGTACATCTTTTCCCTGCCATGTTCGACGCAGATGAAAACCACCGTGATGTACAGCCGCTGCGGCCTTGCCGTGTTCTGTCTCCGCACCGCAACCGCCGGTTGGAATGGACTCCGTCCCGCCAACAAAGCCGGGAGTAAATCATTGGCAACGAGACGTAACAGAAACGGTCGTCTTTCGCAGGTTCTTGGGCTCGAGGCGGTAGGTAACGGGACATACGACCATGCAAAATGTGCCGTGCATCTTCTCTCGGAATTTTCATGAGTGAGTTCTACGTGAACGAAGCCCCTAAGGTCTGATCGTGGTATAAAAGGGCGGCGGTGCGTCGTCGTATTCTTCCCATCAAAATTCTGAACAGAGCTTGGTTATATTCGGGAATTTAAACGTCGCTCCGAGTCCGCCGGCCCAGTCAGTTGATGAAAACCTTTCTGCGCTGGTGATACAAATCTTGACCCGGGACTCGGACATTCAATGATTTACCAGGGTCATCTTAGGCAAACCGGGATCCTCGGGCTCAGCCTTGGCGTTACAATCGACCACTAAAGAGGCTCATACGTCCGCCAACAGCGATCCACGGTTTCCTAATCCGCACAGACTAGTGCTTCGGGCTTGGCGTCTGGACTGGTTCAATCTAGTAATAACGAGCGCTCAAACTTCGCCCAGCCGTGTTGGATGCCCGAGTCTCCGACCTGTTAGAAAAGATGCCGAGTCCCGCATTGGCTCTCATCGCTGAAGAGATCACGGAGAAATGGAGGCATATGTCGTGTCGAGATACAGCCCCGGTCTAATTCACTGGGTAACGATCCCGCCTGTGAAAAACGACAGATTGCTTCTAGTTCGTAATGCATTGTTGTATTCAACAGTCCTGCTCAGATTTTTCAAGCTGAACCTGCTTAGCCCATAGCAATGGGCAGTTCGAGCGTGCTCTAATTCAACTATCCACTGTATATGCGTCGATCCTCGCCCAGCCGAGTCTCAGGAATCCCCACGGTGTCCGATGTGGGGCTTAATCTTACTTGCACGGCGCCACATGATGCTATGCTATAGCTATCCCGCTGCGGACGCCAGTATCCTGGGCGACACAAGTAACGATACCGCGGCTCCTGCGGAGCAAGGAAGACTGATTCATGATCATCAAACGAGGAGTGGTCAGACCTAACCCGTCTTCGTGCCGCATCCAGACAGCTCGATGTTACTTTGGATCAATGCGATGAGGGTATGCAACTAAGGTATGGACCTTTCCCATTGCCCTGCCAATGCATTTCCTGATAAAAGGTCCATTCACTCTTCTGGTATTTTTTTACTTTGTCCGATGTCGATGAACCTTTCCCTGGAATGGGGGCTTCCTAGACACAAAACGCGGGCAATGTAGAGAGCATAGCGGCCCAGTAGTGAAGGGCTCAGTACCAAATAAGAACAACTGGAGTATCGTATCGATCGGTTGAGACATTTAGATAATGGGAAATTGAGTCAGGAGTTGCTGATTATTATTCCTTCTGTGTGCGTTCTTGGACATGGGATTGGATCAAAGACAAGCGAAGTCAGAAGAGTCCTGTCGGGCGAGACAATACAAAGTTGTACATGAATTGATTGCATTCATCGACTGCAGGATATAGGATATCCCGGCTTGAACAAAAGAGAACCGCCAGAAGGCAGAGTCCAAGGAGACAAAGTCGTGTCATAGGGTAACACGAGAAGGTTTGGGGAACACGGAAAGTCAATATGGAATATCCGGGCTTCAGACAGCTGCACGGTTCATGTTCTTGTCAAGGATTCGTTGGATTAATAATCGTAGGAAGATCGGCGAGCACAAGGCGAACGAAACATATGTAGTTGATCTGGATCATGTTCAAGAAAATATACAGCCACGAATGGTAAATGATTCTCGAGTGGCAAGTGAGACGAGAGGTAATTTTAGATTCGGCAGCCACGCCGTCTACAACTACTGCGAGAAAATTAGTGGGAATAATAGGAGCCGATAGATGAGGCCACACTCAATGGTTGACGCCAAAGACCGGATAGATCAAGGCCACTTGCCTCGGAAGGAATCTTCGACAAGAAAGGAGTTTGCAATATCGCTAAGGGCTTAATATTGGAGACCTGGTTACAACAAAAACCAAAAAAGAGCAATCTAGTACATACCAAGACGTGTTGATGAAGCTTGTGCAGGGAGAACCATGCCTATTCCCTCTCCACACGATCGTGCAACAACCCAACACATTCCAGATGCTGGATGCTTTCCTCTGCGCTCGTACTCAAAGGTGACCCAGGGATGACTAATTCCACGTTCGCTAAGCGTGCAAAGGACGGGGTATCGTCCGAGCGAAGATCAAGATCCCATCGAGACTGGAGCATCTGCACAAGATCTTCGCCGTTATTCAGCAGCATCTCAGATGACGTCTGGACACATAAGCGTTGGAGACGCGGGAGAAGGACCGACGAGTGCCAGGGTTGGTATGTGAGGGCTTCGAAGATACCCTGGTCCGCGAAGTCTTCAAGCAGAAGCGACACAACGCTGGAATTACCCTGGAGGAATCGCGTAACCTTCATGGCATCAAAAGAGACATTGTGGAGGGAGAGAGTGGTGAGGGTGAATTGAGAACGGTTCTGCAAGGAAAATAATGCATCCTCGGGCCACGCGAAGACATCTATAGTGAGCTGGTCGAGATTCGGGAAGGCGAAGAATGTGAAGAATGCGGACGACGAGTCCAGAGAATCGGTGATCACGGTGAGCGTCTGCAAACAGGGAAGTGTGCAGATCGGGAGAACCTCAGGATAGTTCGATTCGGATCCCATGTCCTCGAAGGAACATGCCGTCAAGGCGGTGCAGTGCGATAATATCGTACGTGCGGTGGCAAGATCAAAGTAACCAGATAGACGCAAATCAGTGAGTTGAGACCAAGGGAAATCTGGCACAACGGCATCCGCGACCGGACCGATATGTCCGGCATCGAGCCGATAGAGACTAGGTGAGTGTTTGAAATATTCGAGAATCGCGGTCAGGCTAGGTTGTAGCTCTTCTTCGGCTCCGACCTTCAATGTCATGGTCTGCAGATGGGGGAAAGTAGGAGGAGGATAACCAATGAGGGCTGCGAAGTGCGGGATGATGAGTAAAATGTCGAGTGTTGCTACCCGCTCGACAAATTGTGACTGTGCCACCAGCGCGGGCAGGACATCAAGTGGCATTGCATACCAATCATCCGACAAAATTGCAACCGTGATTGGGAGAGGGTTGGATCTATGAACCAGGGTTTCGAGCCCGGGTATTTTCCTGTTAGGAAATGGTTTGGGAAAATCAAAGAAAAGACGATTCCAAAGGTGTCGGGTATGGATCGCCACTTGCCGCCAGAGGGAGCAAACGTAGGTCAAAACAATCGGTGCCACCCTTAGGTCATCGGTCGAGTACCCATTAACGGACATGCTAGCGTCGACGCAATGCAGAAAAAACTCTGCCAAGATCTCAGGGGGAATTCGTCGCACGGGGGAGACGATAGCTTGCAGAGCGACGATCTCTGAATGCACTTGATTTTGGTGAGCAGCGACATCAATATGAGCCACAGCTGGATCGGAATGCTGCTTTTCAAGGTCGAGAAGCTTCTGCTGACGCTCAGAAATCAGACGATGAACGTGGTGACTTTGCGCGGCCGTCGGTGGGACATTGCTGCGCATGAGCTCGGTGGGAAGACCATCCGCAGGCATGTCTTTCCTGCATAATTCAGTCTTATGGTACAGTTTGGGACTCAAACGTACCCTGTTCCAAACCGAAGGGAATCTCTTCGTCGTGGCAGAGGATCAAAAAGTGGCACCGCCCCAATGCTTGGCAACTTCCTCCAACACCAACAACGAAACAGGGGCATTTCCCACGGTTAACTTCAATTGATCATTATTTTATGTAGAAATTTGAACTCTTGCCGAAATACGAGCTCAGGCAAGGCGAGCTTGCGAGCCGGCCTGAGTGTTAGACAAGGTAGATAAGATTGTGCTCGTCCCGTGGTGGCTGCATAGCCACCTACCCCAAGACTTTTGCTTCCGTCCGTCGTCGTCCTCACGTCAAGAAAACGTTTTCCCTCTCGCTTTTCTTATCCAAATCGTTCGATCTTTTCGCCCCACCCGCCCGTCCCTGTTCTTTTTTGTTGAACTCAAGATTGCTTTGGGTCTCCTTCGCATGACCCTCGGCGGCTTCTGCGTACGGGTTCGGCTGGGCCCGCGTCCCGTCCCCCTCCGCTTCTGGCTTTCCCCGTTCCCTCACGGCTGCGCTGGAAAGTCCTGAAGCGGCCAGGCCAGTTATCGGCGTTGTTCTACCTTGTTTGCGATCTGCCTTGGCTCAAAGAGTTCGAGTATCATACAAGTGACGGACTGGCATGCTTGTTGTCAATGCGGAACCATTGGCAGTCCTATGCTCTTCCAGACTTGGACCTGGTTCAACCCGAATTGCTGATAAATCAAAAATACGCTGCACGACTCCGACATGCGAAGTCTTTGTGCTCGGTGCGAGTCATGTATGGGTTTAATATTCCATGCCCACAAAGAGCATACGTATCTCTGGGTGGGCAAATACTGTAATGGGCAGTGATTATGCACGTCTTCCTCTTCCACCTCCTCTGTCAAGCAAATGAAAGCATCACACAGACTTGATTCAATCCGGGTACATTTAGAGTAATAAAATCATTATCAAACTCAACCAAAGATATCCTCACTGTACCTTCCCTCCTTCTTGAGCCCGGCTACCCACGCCGCAGAATCGTCAACGCCTCCCATCTGCTCCGCAATTCGCATCAGGCTGTTCCGCACCCCCGCACCGACTCTTGCCGAGGATCCACAGACGTAAACACGCCCATTTGCGCTGAGGTCGCTCCAAATCGTCAGGCCGTCCCGTGTCAAGAGCTGCTGGGCAAACCGCCTGGCTGAATTGTCCGCAGAGAAGACTGCTTCAATGACGACGGTCCCATCATCAACGTAGCCCTGGACGAGTCTGAATTTTGATGTCAGTCGTTAAAATTTCAGAATATTGATGCAACTGACGCCTTCAGAGTCGCCATATCATGATAAGTAGTCCCATAGAATAGCCGGAAGGGTGCTTGGCCTCCTGACTCGATAGTTTTGATTCCTTGTGCTCTTCGGTGCTCCTGTGTGCGACATTGAGATAGGGAACGCGCTCGGAATGCAATAAATTACCAGGAATCCAAGGAACGCTGAGATGCCCGTCCCAGCGGCGACCATCGTGATGGGGATCGTGGGATCAGTGGGGAGGTGGAACGAATCTTGCGGCGAGCGATGCCTAACCCAGACTGTATGCCCCACTTCTGCGCGTTTCAGAAAACCAGAACAAAGTCCCTCGTAGTCGGCAACTCGACTGTCTTCTACACCTACGCACAACTTCGCGATGCGAGAATCAACCAATGGGCTGCTGGCAAGAGAGTAGGGGCGCGGCTGAGTCGCACGAAGTATGACGAGAAGCTTTTGCAGATCCAAAGCCTGACCAAGCACCGGATAGTTCATAAGGAGCTGCGCGAAATTGCGATTCTTTTTGAAGAAGGCATCGTCGTTCGGATCCGACGTCACGCTTGCGCTGGACAGAGTCCCTCGTATGGTTTGGAATTTCGCGTCGGCAGGGAGGAACGAGGAAATGAGTTGGAGACTGCTACGCTGGAGCGGCCCCGACAGGTCAGCGTAGTACGTGAGGAGCTCGCGGACAGTAGTCTGGCGGGCACGAAGCAACACCGCCAAAGACTTCTGATTAATGTCCGCCGCCACCTCCTGTACTGTGAAGACGGCATCCGCAACGAAGTCAAGCGCAGCGAGGAGGTGTTCAACCACAGCAGGGTCGTTCTCGGGGAGCACGTCCATGTGGTCACCTTCTCGATACGTGAAGCTATCGGGGATATCGAAGGCGAGGAGGCGCATGCTGCGAGGCATAGGAGTGTCTTCGTCCACCAACTCGATGTTCGAGCGCACAGTGGCCTTGACAAAACCGGGAACGGGCGGCTGAGAGATAGGCGAATGACTTGGGGATGAGGATGATTTGGGAAGGAACACGACCTTGACAGACTCGGTGGTATACTCAGGAGAGGTGATGAGTATATTGCTTTTGCCGGACTGTAGAGTAGATCCTCGGAGATCGATACCGAAGTTGGCGGCCGTGGCGGCCCACAACCTGGTACTCCACTCTGTGAAATCACTGTCCTGGTCTGCATTTGCATCTCCGCTCCCCTTTTCGAAAATACGATTGCCGCCCAACGCAGCAAGACTCGCGTCAACCTGCCGCGGCTAAGAGGAGAGAATTTCAGAGAGAAGACCGATCATCATAAAAAGGACTCACGAAAGCCTGATAAGTTGGACCCCATTCCGTGTTGCCTGCACCGAAGACGCAGAAATTGATTCCAGAAAATCGAGAGTCGTTGCCGGCCTTTATCTCCATGTCCAGCATGTCAGAAAATGACAGTGCAGATTCCGGGGGTTCGCCGTTGTAAGTTGCAACACAAATAACGAAGAAATTGGGGCCCGCTGCAACCTCTGCTGTCGTCTTTGCGTCGGCGAGAGGTGAATCGGCGAGCGACACAATCTGGATCGCGGCAAAGCCAAGTTGCCTCGCCTTGGCGGCAACGTCGACCGCCATTCCCTTGCAGGTCCCAGTGTTCGAGGCATGAACAGCCCAGAACCTGGGCAGCGCCTTTGTGCCAACAGACGGCTGTGGCGCCTGAATCTTTTCCTCCACCGGAATTGTGTCAAACTGCACCTCTGAAGGATCGATTTGCTTGTGCAACTTCATAGTGAAGTTCAAAGGCCGGTAAAGGATAAAATCCGGGTCGTATATTACAGCTCCTTCCGTGGTGTTTTCAATCTGGAAACTTAGAACGACCCGGGAGAGGATTATTTTGATTTCCTGAGTCGCAAACAACGACCCGATACAGCCGCGTGCACCTGCAAAGATTGAGCGGGAATGCTGTGGGAGACGATACGAGAGAGGGCGCACCGGAAGCAAAGGGAATGTATGCGTGCTTATGTCGTTTCCGAACTTCTTCGGTGCCCCAGCGATCTGGATTGAACGTGAGGGGATCCTGAACCAAGGCGTTTGAGTGTCGAATGCTCAACGTCGTATTAATGATACGTACCTTCCAGTGCTCAGGGTTGACCATCAAAGGGTGCAAGGCTATTGTCAGCTGAGCACCCTTTGGAACGAGAATGCCTCCGGGCATGATGACATCTGCGGAGGGACTATTGAAGATTGGTTGAGCTGTTGATGCAATGGAGATACCTTTCTGTGCCTCGCGAGTAGGTTGAAGAGCTGGGTTATACAACCGTTGTGTTTCTTTGATGAACTATTGGTCAAGAACATACGTATCAGCCTAGAATTTAAAAAATCGACGCAGGAACTGACCCAGTCAAGGTACTCAAGCTTGGCTAGGTCCTCGTCGGTGATTTCCTTGTCTGGCCTCAAGCCTGCGGCAATGAGTGAAACATAAAGCTTGCGGGCTTGATCAGGGAAGGTTGAGAGACAGAACCACAGCTACGAGGTTGCTAATTATGACGCCGCACATATATTAACTTTGACAGCGTACCCAGGTCAGAGCGCTGGATGTTGTGATTTGCCCAGCGCCGAGGAAAGTGATAATATTGTCGCGTACGAGGCCCAAATCCATTTTCTTCCCTTCGTCGTCCGTAGCATGCAGCTAAAACACCGTAATCAGTCTTGGGTAAGTCGAAAGTCTGAGGAATGTAACCATGTAATCCAGAAGGCTTTTCGTTGATACCGCAGCCTCCTGGTAAGGCATGTCCTTGCTACCGACTTCGTCCAGTGTTCTGCGACTCTGAACGTCGACGAATTGGTCCTGAATAAAAACGCCCGATGAGTCCAGTGAGAAAAGAGGAAACAAAGGCGAACCAGATCGCGCTCAGCGGCCTTCTGGGCTCTCCTCTCTGGATTTGGTAGTGCACGATAGATGCGACCCCGACGGAGTAGAGTTTGTGCCATTCGGACGCTGTCTTCAATGCGACGGAATACCTCGGCAAGCGCGCTGTCCGTGCTAGAGGAGATGTCAAAGATATTCCCAATGAATTTGAAACGTCACTTTACTTGTCGAGCATTTTTAAATCGATCCCAATGCCAACCTCTCGGATTGTTTGTGCAGCTGCGCGCACGCCCCAGGGGAACGCTCCAAAACTCTTGCCCTTCCCAAGCAGCCTTCAGTATCAATGCTGTAAGTGTGAACGTTGTATCGCGGCGAACTAAGATACTTACTCATTGAAACACTTCACGAGGCGTCCTGCAGTGTGATCCATAATGTGGACATAGTTACGCATCGCCTTCGCACCCATCGCAGACATCATGAACTTGTGGCTGGTGGACCAGTCTGGGTTGTTCGAATCCGCGGTGAATATACCGTTCTGGAGGGTCATCTTCAAAGGGAAGAGCGGATGGTCCTTGTTAATCTGCGATACATTAGCAAGGATTCGACCTCGCCTGGCGTACTTGCCTGTTTAAGAAAAAATTCTCCTTCACTCAGGGCCACTCTCGCGCAGTCCGGATCGTCGGTAAGATATAAGTCCTGAACGCGTGATAAGCGTCGATATTTTCAAAGTCATAGAAATCTTCTACCTTGCCGAGGACGCTGACATGAACAATGTGGCCATATTTCCGGAGCAGACGCTGGTAATTGCCCATGAAGTCGGGATAAATTTCGCTATAACCACCGATGAAGGGGATCCCGCCTGTTGGGCCAGGAACTGGGCGAACCTGGTATGTGGATTAATAAATGCGATAATTCAAAAGAAAAACCAAGAACCCACTTTCTTGCCGCTAATGAGGATTGAGACGGACCGCTCCTCCAAAATTGCATCGGTAGTATCCAGAGCTTTGAGCTCACTGGGAATCGCATCGGCGTCTGCAGACACATGGAAAGAAATAGTGGCCGGGAGCGCAACACTGAATTTCTCCCCGACGATCTTCTGAAGCTGTTTGAGATCGTCGCCTTTCTGGACGTCGATGGTGATTCCATCGGTATGCGCGGATTTTCCGTGTAAGTGGAAGGATATAGCTGTCATTTTGTGGGGAGTCTGGGCGACGAACCGCGGTATTTAAACCATCCCGGTCCAAGAACGAGTACCGGAGCGGTATCCAAAATTAGTTCCTTGAACAGAACTTTTAGGGATGGTACCGTATGAAATTGTGTTAGGTGAGCGGGCTGAGGTGACAGAGCGTCATGCATGCCGTTGCGCCGATCAGAACGCCTCCAGAATCTCACCCGCTTCCGGCATTGGTTGGAGTCTGCACTTCGATGTCATCCTTCAGTTGTCGAGGAGCACATTGAACGCGCGGATTACGGGCTTCTGCACTGAGACGGGCCTGCCGAAGTGCATCCCGAAAACTGAAAAATGCTACTCATCACTTTGCATCAGTCGAAACAACGTAAAACAGCCTGATGCTGCTGCTATCCGACCCTGACAACGACTTATCGTTAGCTTATAAAGCGAGATAAGGCGGATAAAAGGTACGTTTACGTTTTTCGGGACACAAGTATCGGATATTTCGTTTCTGCATTTAGTGTCCCGCCGTGGGAATGTGCCCGTGCGGCCGGAATCGTCCGTCAGATTCGGGTTTCTGTCATGATCAAAGCATAAAAAGAACTATTACTTTGTTAGGCCGGCCTTTGAAGCTTCTAGATCGCACTCACCGCAGTGGTGGCCATGTATACGTCGCGCGTGGGGATTTTTTATTACCTGTAGAGTAAAAGACATGCTCGCCTTTTGGGTCCTTTCAAGTTGCACTATGCATTTATGTCAAGACATGGGAGAGATCGTCCACATTGCGTACGCGTATCGAGAAGGGCAGGTCCAAGGATAGCAGTGAATTTAATTTCGAGGAATAGTGGCGTGCACATTGCGTAAGCGTATCCACGGGGAAGGGCAGGTCGAGAGAACGGCACTGAATTCAAACAAGAGAAGTGGGGTACATGAACAGTTATTCCTAAAGATAGTAGGTAGCGCGAACGAAAGAGGGCGAATGAGAATAATCAAGATTTTAATGAATCCAATCACGGGAAGAATGGAACAGGATCCGACTCTTTCGAGAAATAATCAGTGACATTCGCGGCCTGTTACATCGGCCACTCACCGATCAAATTTGGTTGCCTGCCCTATTACTCCGCAAGTGGATGGCAAAATCAAGACCCTCATCAATGAGGCGCTCGAGCGCCAAAGTCGCCAGGTACCCCGGAGACCAAACACGATTTTCGTAGTCTTCCTGCCCTCCGTGCACAAGCGTAAGCGTTATATGAAATTTGCCTAATTTAGCGGACCGCGCAGGGTCCCTTCTATGATGCAGCATTTCAACAAGGGCGTCGTCGTACTCGCTGTCGATATTCGACGGCCTGAGGAGAGAGGAGACCGAGACATCCTTGAGTAGCGGCATCACAGCTGGGGAGTCGAGATGATCCAAGAACGCGGCGACATCCAGGCATTCCGTGACTTCGAGTACGGAGACCGATGGAAAAACTTTGAGCCAATCGCCAATCTCGTTTGTCTCCTCGTCCTCGAACGAAATAACAAGGTGGTCAATGGCGCAAGAGGAACGGGAAATTAATCCTCGAACATCGTCGGGCTCAGAGAACCTAGGTAGCTTAAGGAAGTGGAGGTTAGGAAACGTCACAAGACGCAGGGCAGATACACTCTCAACCGACTGAGGGGTAATGGATAAAAGATTCGGGAATGTGATGGGTGTCGGGAGGTCGGGGATCGAGTATGAATCTGAGTCCCTAAGGCAGAATTCGAAGTGAGAGAGGACAGGGAAGTCCCGTAAAACGTTAAGGAATGTTTCGGCTGAAATTTCCGCAGATAGCACGAGGTGGGTTAAGAAGGGGAGGGAAAAGTCGACTGAGAAATCATGAACAAACTCGGTGCCGAGGAGCCGAAGCTAGCGGAGGGGAGAGTCTTTTAAAAGGTCCCGAACATCGGTTTCGAATGAATTTGTGGTGGCGAGACGCTGAAGAAGAGGGAAGCGGGCATGAAGCGGGCGCAATTCCCTAAACTGTTCCGGCCAAAGATGTAAATCCAAGTGCTGGATCTGACTGGCGTATGACAAAAAGAGATCCAGAATTGCCGGTGGCAGGATCCTACATTGAGCATCGAGTCCCAACGACAGAGGGCTCCCCCTTGCGCGAGAGAACCAGGTTCGGAGTAGGTTCTGAAGCCCCTGGTCACGCGGGACCACGCGCTTCCTAAGGATAGTATCAACATCCATCCCTGTATCGATATATATAGAGTTCCAGAGTCTGCAGGTGGACAGGGCTACCTGGCGCCAATGGCGACAGATTTGCGCGAGGACGAGCGGTGCTGTTGAAGGCGAAGGGACCACGCGTCCGTGCGTGGGGAGACAATGAAGGAAAATGCGAGATGTAATGTCGATTGGAAGGGTCAAGACAGGGTAGATTACGAGGGAAAGGCTCGCCTCCAGCTCGCCCTGTTGCTTCTCGAGCTCCCCGATGTACTTTTTGTAAAGCGTAATCCGGGATTTCACCTCCGATAGAGCAGCACGTCGCTCTTGGGAGGAGAGGGGAGAATTCAAGGGCACGGCAGAGGGCTGATCCACCTTGGTTTCGTGGCCGCAGTTTTTGCAAATGGACATTGTTGTCGACAAGCCGTGCGGGCCAAAGAGATCAAGCTAAACCAAGCAGAGCCAAACTTTGATGCTGCAGAACTGCCGCGGTCTTGTCTTTGGTTGATGGATTACAGCGGCGAATTCCTTGCTGTTAAAAGGGAAAAACCTTCCAAAAAAAAAAAAAAAATCCGCGGCAGAGGAAATGATATCCACAATTGAACTTCAGGTTCTCGTCGACCTTCAACTTCTCGAGTGAACTTGAGGGCGTTGTTCTCACATATAGTGCAACAAGACACAGTTACGATGTAATCCAAGCTGTTTATAACGCAACAATCACTTGAATTGACTGATCCTCAACTCGGGCAGAGAACGGCAGGGTCATACCGAACTCCGATGAGCTGTGTTCATGCCTAACAGTGCGCCAGCACTAACTTGACATAATCAGCCATGATACGATGCGTCTCCTTGGATGGATGCCTGTTCCACAACAAAAAATTAGCAATGCAATACTCTCCGCCAACAGAATAGAGACTCACCCCGGAAGCCAATAAAACGAGTTCAACGGCGTCGAGCACACCCCAGTCATGTCCGTCTGTGACAGGTTCGGAATGCAAGCGCCCGAGGTGTTGTACCCAAACGCAGCAAAGCCTGGAGATGTTCCCAAAACGGCATCCCAGAGGGGCGCGAAGTCGACGTAAGCGACGTTGAGGCCTTTCGCGCGCAGGGCGCTCAGGCCGTCGAATACCGCCTGCTTCCAAGCGTCTCCGGTGGCCGCGTGAGTCCCACGACCGTAGTCATCAAGCACGACGATGTTCTTGGCATGCGTGGGGGCCGCTGCGAGCTGGTGGATTTGTGTGAGCAGCTCCGCAGCGGCTTGCGGGAGGTTGTTTCCGTCGGCTGTGAATGAATGGTCAGCCTGGAATTGGAGTTTTCGCCAGTGTTTACACACTATTAGAGGCGCTGAAATCACTGGAAAACCAATGTCAACATTCAATGTACTGCAACAAGTACCAGCGCTTACTTGATTCCAAAGAAAACAGTGTAGAGGGTCGTTCTTGGATCCAGGACATTGTTTTGGCTCAGAAAGAGAGCAGCTGTAATCATTTGTCGTCTCATTACGCCTTTTCTATGAAGCCGAAGGCGAACCTTCATGCAGGAAATCCGTCTGGGTTGATTTACTTGGCCAAAGAGTCACATTCACTACCGCGCCAGATACCTTCATTGAAACGATCAGCACTAGGGGGTAAAACAATTGTAGAAAGGCAAGCGCACGGCATAGTCCATGATTGTAGCACCCAAGTCGCTCGCAAGATCCTCCGCCCACACAGGACCGTCCGTGACACGGCCACCTGCACGGGGACTGATACCATTCAGGACGGCTGCCGGAAGCGGGCCGCCATCAGTACGCCCGCCCGACGTGTATGAATCCTACATGTACCCTTCAATGGAGCGGTGCATTTAAGAACAGAAAAACATACCCCGAACGCGACTAGTGTTTCAATGCAGTTCGTTTCGATCCCAGCATTTGTGTTGGCTACAGTCCCACCGAGCTTGCCGCACGTAGGTGTAATAGCCAGATGAACGCCGTCGTTTGTCTGGCGCGCGACTGGCACATGCATGGCGGCGGCGATCGAAAAAATTGCAGCAACTGAAGTCCAGGCTTGCATCATGGCGTACGATTGGATGTCTGCTATGACTTTGTCGGACTTTATGCATTTTTTTACTGCTGCCAGCTGACCTTGTGATCGAAGCGGTCCGAAATATCGATCATCAGCGGTTTGCCGGCGGTCCGGTATATCTGGAGAACGTACGTTCAAGCTCAAGACAACTAAAGCATTCTGAATCTCTGCCAGTCCAGGGTTTCGTTGAGTCGTTGACGCTGCCAACTGGCGCATGTGCAAAGATTCGAATGAAACTATGGGTCGTCCGCGGCTCGTTCTGCGCAAATTTAGCCGTGTAAGTTGGAGTGCTATCTAGAATACTTCGGTGAAACTGGCCCCGGTCGAGAAACGTTGGTGCGCCTTCGCTGGTGGGAAGCTGTGGGAAGAAGGAAGCCTGTCGAGATCAATTATGACGGTACGTCACGCTTGGTCACCTCGCCGTACTACTCCCATGGCGCAGCCAGAATTTCTAGCAGCCAGGTCCATTGCCCTGGAAATTCCGTACGAGCTTACATCTCAAATATTCCTCCATTGTCTTCCCTCTGATGGACGAGTTCGTCCGACCCGAAAAACGGCCCCCCTCCTTTTGGCACAAATCTGCACACATTGGCGAGCGGTGGCTCTCTCGATTCCCCAGCTCTGGAGCTCGGTTGCGCTGGAATTTCCTAGTGACCCCTCATGCGGAGGTCTCGCGACCCTGTTCGGAATTGACGACATGGAGCCCATCCCCATCGTCGATAACACGACCGCGCTTGTGGACTTGTGGTTCGCCCGGTCCGGCGGGTGTCCATTATCCATTACATTTAGATGCCACAATTCTGGTCTGCGACTTCCAGATGGCATCGTTGCTCTCGTGAAGGCCAGGGCTGCTCAGTGGGGCCGACTCGAGCTCACGGTCTCGAGAAACGACTTTGTGGAGCTCAACGATGTCGCAGCCCCATTCCCTTTACTCCAGTGCCTTGCGATAGACGTGAATGACAGTCGGGCTGATGAGTTAAACTGGAACAAGGATCTGTACATCCACGCCCCCCGTTTAACCGCGCTGCGCCTTGGACCCCCCTTTTCCAGGACGTTCCCGACGACGAAAGACTCATCATCCACCACGTTGACCGTCTTGGAATTCTGGACACGCGAAGTGGCGGCAGTCGCCGAACTTGTGCGGATTTCCGAGCTCTTCCCTCGCCTCCTTTATCTCGTGATTCGCACCGTGTGGCCCTTCTGGGGCGACCCGCCCCCCGATCCACCCACCACATCTACTCTTCCTCTGAAGTGCTTGATTCTCCATGACAGTGCCCATCTCCTCAAATACATCGCCATCCCAACTCTGGAGCATCTTGGGGCGAGCATGTCGTGGGATACAGAGGACGCTATGTCGATCGCAGCCTTCTTGACACGCTCGGGATGCGTGTTGACCCGACTTACCCTGCATGATTGGACCGTAATCCCAGATATGTTGCCTATTCTATTACCTACGACCCCCTGGCTGCTCGCCCTTGAAGTCGCATTCCAATTTTCAACAAAAATCGATAACATGATTGCTTTTCTCCGCAGAGAGGACATCGTACCTCATTTGAAAACTCTGCGCCTCACTGTTCATGGTGGACGGCAAATGTACCGTCCGTTCCTCGACATCCTGCGCACACGCAAGAGATTAATGCGGGCGGAACTCTGCCTGGGTTTTCCAAAGTCTCCTCTGAGCTCCCATTTTTGGGTGCCGCCCCCGGATCACGATGTCCTTGCCAGTTTTGAGGCCCTCGCTGCCCAAGGAATGCAGATAACACTCAAAACTCCAATATATGAATGGCCACAGCAACCCTGGGATGACTTAGATAGAGGTACGCGCGCCAGCATCGTGTTGGATGATCCACGATAGTCATTTACCCTCGCAGACTACAACGTTTTTAACCCTGACGATCCTTTCCCATTTTTCCACTTGTGAACGGCAGGGCTTGTAATTTCTCTACAAACGTGTGGGTTATAACGCTTCCTTCCTTTCGTAGCCCGCCTTTGACCTTCTCTATTGCAACTAAGCGCAGTTCTGGGCGAAAATCCAAGCGTTTTATATGAACATGTGCGGAGACTCGTCGTCAATACCCCGATTGACTCCCGACAGTGCTCATCACGTCAACTAAACTCAGTTTGGCCTCGAGGAGGAGATCAGTACGATTCAGGACGCGTCGCAATTGGGAGATTTTTACGCTTCTGCGGGATCGTCGATGACCTAATACTCTTAGATGTAAATAAATCCATTCCATATCGTTCGGCGACGACTACTACGAAGTGCCTCATCCCATCGTTCAGGCTGCCCGCAATGCAACGATTCACAAATGACATCCCACACGGTCTTAGGCGGGTCTGAGAATACATTGGTGAGTGCATTGGCGTGCGTTGAAAGCCAGCTACACACCATATGATCAGCGACGGTCTCGAACGTCAACCCATTCGCGGATCGCGTATTCCCGCTACCTACCATCAACGGTGTACTCACTCGTCCCAAACTTAGACTCTTTTCATCAACCCGTGTTTCATCGCAGAAGTTCTTTTTCTTCAGACGCCCACGGGAATCGGGGAACTCGGGATGAGAAAGGGCAGTAGTATCCCCCCCCACCGCGCCGGACAAACCTAGTACTCGGACAAACAAACATTTCTCGACCAATATTGGACCGTTTCCTGAGATTTCTGGCTCCACATGAACGTCAGTAGGTGCCCTAAAGATATAGCATCGAAAACCTTTATAAGAGTCCATCCTTCGAATATATATCACCGTGGAAAGCTGACAACTGAGGCCATTTTCATCGATTTTGGGTATTTTATGGTTTTGGGCCCTCCACTTGAAGTCATATTACTTCATAAACACACTTAAAAGATACCTTGACATCATAAGAGTACCCATATAAAACTTCAGAGGCATAGCTTTCTTGTAGCCCTCACAATAAACCGAATAATCAAGGCATGCCTGCCAAATTGATTTCTCAACTGCCAAAAATGATGGCAAGAAATTTCATGCTGCCTGTCGACTACCGTGGGTTTGCCTTGACCACTGCTAAATCCGTGGTATATTTCCTGTTGAGGTGCCCCACCCTATGAAGTTTGGAGGCTCTACGACCGCAAGGTGGTTAGCTATGAGGCCGGCGATCAGAATTTGACCCGTTACCTCGAACTCGGACACTTGACTACGGCCGAAAAAACGACGCCGTTTGCTCAATTCTTATCCATTTCTCATCAAATAAAATTTGAAACCAAGGTAAAAGACGAATTGCTGACGACATATCCACTCAGAATGCATCTAGGACCACTGAATAAAATGATATCCACCGATCTTTCTTTGGTGTCCGAGTTCTAGGGGGGGGATAGTAAAGTAGATCTCCACATCAAGTGTTTCAATTGACGCAAGAGTGGTGCTGGGGACAGCCTACGAATGCACATTGATCGGTAATTCTGCGAGGCAATTCCAAGAGACGTATCTAGACTTGACTACGTGTAATGCCTATTTCTTCTACTTTATTGATCAGGAAGCTGTGGGCGGAGATTGATGATCGGGCATTTCTGAGCGAAACAGCCATTCGCGGTTGCGTTCGGAACACCGCAGACTCCGCACATGCGCGAATGAACCCAAGTGCGTTCTCCGCTTCATGTGGGTGTCCTGCACGGGTTATGGGTCGGGTCCAGTGAAATTAATGTAAACATGCTCGTCCCTTCACGCGTCACGGAGCGGCGGGAGATTATGGTGTTCAACACCGAGACGGACATCATGAGCGCTGGACGCCCGGTGACGGAATTTGCCTTTTAGATCTTCCCCGCATCAGCGGAACTAATATACAGCGCCCGTACACCTACATATACCTACCTACCGTCACAACTTTGGGGACTGCCGCCTGACGATGGCAAACCAAACGCCGCCGTGAAACTGATCGGTTCTTTACGAAATGTCCACAGTGCAACCAACACCGTCGAATTAAACGTATATAAGCAGCCATGGCGTAACAGCACATCCAACTTCAAAAAACATTCATTCTCCTACTTCTGCCTTCAGTTTTATTCACATCGAAGTATGTTAAATCCTACCTGCGTCTCAACGTCAACTAATATATCCATGTCCCACTCCCAGTCATGTCATTTTCATCCAGCAGCCAGTTCTTCCGCTTGGTAGGCACCGTCCTCCACGCGCAATGCCAGGATCAGCACGGCAATTTCCACAACTCGACCATAGACCTGGACCACATCCTCGGCAACCGCGACGGTCATTTCGATCCCAATGGCTCCCGGTTCCACGAGACCTCGTCCATTTGCGGGCTGAACCACACCACGGTCGTGGCTAGGCTCAGGCGCGAGGACGGGAATTATCAGGATGCGCTCTTCGACCTCAATCAGCTCGTCAGCAATGACAACGGCAGGCTCGTGAAGGCCTAGGCGTATCTGTTGTATTGGTTGGTTCCATCTAAGACTGGAAAATCTTGATGTTTATCTGGCCATTCCTCGTCAGGTAACGAAAAGAGCATGGTTGGTCGAAGCAGCTGCGTTAAAGATCGAGGAATATGTAATAACATGTACCTTTGCTGTTCAAACGAGAATCGTTTAGGATCATCCATGAATACCTAAGGAGGCCCCCAGCGCGTCACTATGCTGCTTAAATGTAATCAGGATTGTCAAAGAATCGCGAGATTTCATGGCAAGTGTATCGTAACGAGTATTTTCGGGAGGGACAACGGACGGAGAATACCTGTCGTTTATATCTGCGAACCGACAAGAACGACAAACAAGTGGGAACCGCACAGCATGAACCAACACACGCAGTACTACAAGCGACCTATCTTCAGTTGGCCCTGCAACAGCATAGAAAACACAGGAATGCGGAGTCTTGGGCTCAATATACCGTTTATCTTCGCCAAGATCAGTCCAATAAAATGCAATCAGTGGATATACAACACGAACCTTCACCAGAATAGCCGATTGGCGACCACGAATTCAGTAACCCCAGGGAGCGCTGCGCGGGCCTCCTCCATGAATGCCACCAGGTCCGGATCGTCGAAGTCTAGAGGATTGAGATTGGCGCGTATCATGTTGGACAGCTCCAGCCGCCTGAGAGCAGGCAACAGCATCAACCACGGAAGAGCCTTCTGCGCCTCGGCAAGGTCAGCGGTCATCAAGCAGACGCAATGGACAGAGTGCAAGCTGCGGACAATGGCCTTTTCATCGTCGTCGAGGGGGATCCGATCCCCAGGGGACGCCAGGGAAGGAGTGAGTTCGATTTTAGTGCGCTGGGTGCGGAGGGATAGGCGGTGGAGGAGTGCTTTCAGACCAGTGACATAACGGAGGTTCGGGCGAGTAATTCGGATCCCAATGATAGATACCCTGGGACAGTCGAATGCGTTCAGGAGATCTATAAGCGCGAAACCATCGTTGGCGTAGAGTCGGATTAAATTGGGCAGCACGACGGGAGGGCTACAGAGTGTTCGGCCCGTCGCAAAACTGTCGGTGTCTTCACCGGATCGACTGAATCCGATATGCCCAATTGTCGGATGTCTTTGCAGAAACTGTCCGAGCACTGTTGGGTCCATGTCGTCGGTCTTGATATCGAGGGTTAGGAGGAATGGAACGACAATATAGGGGAGGATGATGGATAAATCCTCCGTGGAGATGATCTGTGTGGGTTCGAGAGCGAGGTATGCCGTTGGGAAGGCGATCAACGTGAAGCGGTCCACTGGCCCGGATTCAACTCCAATCGAGCGCAGGTCCACCGAGTCGATGCGGTTTAGATAGAAGTCCTTGGGGTTGTGACTTTGAGGTGGAGCGGAGCCATGAACGTTCGAGGTCCTGTGTTTCAGCACAGACCGCGCTTTGGGAATCAGACCATAACGGTCCCAGCTGCTGTGAGTTCCACGGAGGGCGCGCAGCGACCATCGGGAAATATCTTTGGGTTGAAATTTGTAGAATTTTCCGTTGGCCACAACGAACACGGGCCCGGGGTTCTGTCTGCAAATGCTCGAAGGATGTCACGCAATATCGTGATCAGGGCATTTGGGGAATACGGGACCCTGCTATCGTAACGATGGACTTGGAAAAGATCGTCGCTCCAGGACAAGGATATTTCGGTCAAGTCCTGGCATTTTCCGACAACCTCCCGCAACGACCGCATGTGCCGCAGCACGTCAAACGTCCAGAATTTGCATCGCAGGGAGTCGATTTGCGGGGTTACACAGGCAAGATCTAGTGACCTCATGAGGTAGGGAGGTATCTTCAGAGATGTTGTAGCTGCGGTTACGTTGTGTCGGCGGAGATACATGGTGATGGAAAGCTCGTTAAAAATGCGGCATACGCAGGCGGTTTGCAGGAGAGCGTGATCGGTCAACGAGGTGAAGATTAGGTCCCAGACTTCGATAGGTAGCAGATCCTGAGGCGGCTTGCGCGGGCGCCACAGGCGGGAAACAGTCAGAGCCCATAAAAGAAGGGGGAGAGTCATGATTTGAAGGAGGCACTTGGGAGGCACGCAAGGCTGCGAGCTGCGACGCGTTACTGTCACGTATGCCATTGGCACGTGGGTTGTGACGCTCTCCACCGATGTTTACTTTCTTGTTCGTTGTCGTACGAGAGTGGACAAGCCAAAAAAGAGACAAACTACGCATGTCTAAAATTCCACAAGACGATTTGTATTTTTTTATATAACCCAATTAGCATCTAGCCATGATTTCTGTGAAAGACAAACAGAACAAACTGAGCTCAACAGTCCAATTTTTTTTGTCATCTGATGTCTGCCGAGAGCGAAAGAGACAGAAAAGTTGAAAGTTCGTACGGGCACGAATGTTTTTGCCCCAAGATTTGCAAATTACGAAACACATGGAACCTGGCCCTGGCCCAACCGCCTCTGTGGCTTGTCTGTGGTAGTCTCGTCTCAGCGGAGTGGGCTGGCACCGTCTGAGTATACAATACTTTCAAGTTTAGATGGAATGAAGTTTGAAATTCCTTAAACAGGTAAAAAGGTAACGAAGTATGTAGGATTCGACGACGGGACCCGAAGACATGGAACATTTTACCCCTCCAAACAAAAGCGGCTCGTGGTTCGAGTGTGTAGATTTTAAATATGTACAAGATGATAACAAAAAGAAAATCGAAAGTATCAAATTGAAGGTAGCTTCTATTGATAATACAATATGACCACGCACGATGTGTATATAGCCACCACCGCCGTGGAACGTGAGATACGTACGTTATACGGCGGGTCCTCCTTCGGACGAGGCAAACTAAGTTGGAACGGATGTTTTAGTCCCGCCTTGTCCACTCGACGACCGAGAGGGTCCAGTGGGTATGCGTCGGTCAGAAGATACTTCCCGGCCGTGGTCATGCGACCTATGGAGAAGGGAAAGCTGTATGTGCTATAACGAAAGATTGAATTAAGCGTAGGCTCCTGTAGCGGGGATGCGTGTGAGGGTAGAGCCAGCTGGTAGTGAAATGCCGTCGTTATCCAGCCCGTCGTTCTGCCGGATGTCCGTTTGAAGAGCCGATTTTGTATCTTTTCCCAGCGGGATGGTACTGGGGGACAAAATCGTTGGATTCAACAACCAAATCGTATGTCTGATGTTTCAATGGACTCTCCGCAACAAACAAGTCGATGGAGTGCATCGTATGATTGGTAGGGAGATCACCGTCCGGGAGAGTGAAGGTCAGGGATGCATCTGGCTGCGGATAGGTGCCATTGGCCCAGTAAGACTCGCTGAGAGGGCGCCAGTACCTTTCAAGGTCCTGAGACGAGTAGATGTGAAAATGATCCATGGTGGAGCCAGATTTCCTGTGGGAGACTATTACATGGCCCTTGAATGTTTCAAAGGTTCCCTAAATCCGCAAAAAGCGAGATACTGTGAGCAACGCACAAGAGGTAGGGTTCAAGTCCATACCGACTGAAGTCCGAAACTCAAGATAACATATTCGGTGGCCTGCCAATTGATCAAGAGAATATTCAACGTTGGCCCCAAGCAGCAAGCGAATAAATCTCCGCAGATCTGCGGACGGTAGTATCTACCACGCGGGAGACCAAAGAGCTCCTCCGAGTGACCTGTCTCCAGATTTACTTTCAAAAACAAAGCCTCTTCGGCGCCCCTGGCACAAAATTATAAAGGGATCCAAAAAATGAGTAGAGCACAGACATGACGACCACGCTTTCAGAAAATAGGATGTATACGACGGCCTCGTTTTCTCTGTCAGGGAAATAGAAGCCCGCACGTATTACACTGCATCCTGGCCGGGACCAGACCCACACCCGTTGGTTTGTTTCGACCTCCCAGCATTCCACATTTTTTGAGAAACCAGCGTCGTCCCCCACCACGTAACACACCAGGTATCTGCCACCAGGTAGTAACTCAAGTTCTTGACGTCGCCGAGCATCCATTAGAATAGTAATCTTCCGACAAATTGTTGGGGGACTTCCCCGCTGGGACCATGTGCGTGGTCCAAGTACGGCCCGCTTAACCTCCTCGACGAGCGCATCCCTCGTCAACGTCTCCAGGATCTCGTCCGGTACTGCGTCAATCAACCGGCGAGAATACAGTCCACGGACGACGGAGATCCACAGATGTGGTGAGAGGGCAATGTTATGGAATAATTTGTTGACCTGCACGACAGTGGAAGCCTGTTAGTTGATGAAAAAGGAGCGGAAAGGACCCGACCCTGGAGAGAGACAGAATTGTGGACACGTCAGTTAATGCGAGGAGTTCAAGAGTACATCTGTGTCCAGATCGGTGATTAACATGGAGAGCTTGAGAGTTGGGTAGTGGTGGGAGGAGCTATAGAAATGAGTGGCAGTGCCCGGCTGCTTCTCAATCACGTGCGATGGCCACAGAAAAATCCCAACTACCGCCAAAATACCGCAGCAATCCCACCAAGTGCTCACAATTTTGAGGATTTCCTGTCAGCCAGATGGCCGAAAAATTTCTCTTTTGAATTATCGCATTTTTTGAGCACATAAAAACAAATTGCGTAGCTCAATTCGTTATTTTTCTTTATGAACACCCTCAGCCACCTAGATGCGGTGTTTTCTCCAGCCACCCATTAGACTAGAGTCTAGAGTTCAGACGCACCAGGTTCAACATTCAAAATCGCGACTTATCATAGCTTGTGTGCAGTTTCACCACTTCAAGCTTCAATCCAGTGCTGTACATCCTCCCGCTTGTAAATTACCCATCATGGCAATCTCGCATTTCAGAATATTCATATACCTTCAGGATCCTGTCAATGGGTCTGTTACCAGTAGTCTCTGCCTGACCGGACTGTATCTCTGTAAATAGTATAAATGGTAGAATCTTCGAGGTATGACTGTGGTGGAGGGCTTTGTTCTCCGGGGGAAACAACGCAAGACCTACGTGGGGTGGTGGATGCCATACGTTTCGCAAGTCTGTAACACGCGCGAGTCTAATTGACTGTCGTTGGGATCAGTGGTTGAAAAAGACTGGGGCTCAAAAAGATTGGCCTGTTCCACATCCTATAACTCTGGCCGGAATCGAACGGGCACATTTTATTAAAGGTGAACTCAACCTCGAGACGCTTGCACGGGAACGGGCAGTTCTTAAGGCCGGATACATTGGAAAGTTTATCTGCGCCAGACAGAAAAAAAAGAGACTGTTCAGCAATCCCAACTCATGGCTCGGGCCCAGTTCGAACGGGCGACTTCAGCAGAAGTTCGGTGGCCTCATCAGCATGTAGGATCTGCAGAGGTGGACCGTCCGCCACCGAGTCGTTCAACCTCCTGAATCCAAGCTCAAGAAAAAGGACGATAGGGCGTAGTCTTACGCTCAAGCTATAGACAAACTCACCTTCGATTGGTGGAATTAAACTTTCGGAGCTTACCCGTCGACGTCTTCCCCGAAGTGAAGCAGGGGAAATCCTGCTGGACATATGCAATTGACTATAATAGTTTTCAACGCCGGGCGAAAAATAAAGAAAATCAACAACAGTTACGTGACTCGGGCCCGGATGGAACGGGAGATGTTCACCTGCAAGGGCGATTCACACCGGTGATTGCCAATTTTCGGCACACCGGACGTTCTGTTTGAATGCTGAGGGATCAGATTCAATTTCGGCCGGACGGAAGCTGGATCTGATTCCATGAGTTTCGGTTGCACAATCGGCTGAGATCCAACTGCTATTCTGATAGTCCAACTTTAAAGTAGAACATCCGGTGTCCAGTATTGTGAAATGAAGGGGAAAAACTGTATATACTACCAGAATACATGCCAGTATTTATACCTTTCTAGAGAACAATAAATAGTTGAACAATGTAAGTAGGAGAATGCGGAGTTCAAACTCCCTAACTTGGTAAACAATGAGTGGCGCGTCCTGCGACGCGTCTCAACGTGTTTCCAGGAGTCCAGCTCCATGGCAACGTGTCTAGGCGCGTCTGCGCCACACACCCTCCACGTATGCTCCTACGTGGTCTTGACGGACTGACACGTCGTCTCCAACACTCCCCCTCAGACCGCCAAGAGCCCCAATGCCCGCGTGAATTTGTCGTGCTTGGGTCTTGCCAGAGGCTTGGTGAAAATGTCGGCAAGTTGATCTTCTGTGGTGCAGTACACGGGGTCGATGGTCGCATTTTCAATCTTCTCACGAATGAAATGATTCTGTACGTCGAAGTGCTTCGAGCGTGCATGAAATTGAGGATCGCGTGCGAGCGCCAGCGCTGCTTGATTGTCCTCGTGAATCACAGTAGGATCACCCTGGGCATAACCTATCTCGTCCAAGAGGTATCTGCTCCAAACAGCGAACCGAGTCGCATGCGCGAGTGCGGTATATTCCGCCTCCGTGGATGAAGTAGCGACAGTTGTTTGTTTCTTTGAGCTCCATGCGTAGGCGGCTCCTCCGAGCATGAATGCGTACCCCGAAATGGATTTTCTGTCGTCTGGGTTGGCAGCATAATCCGCGTCGCTGTAGCCCACAGACACTATGTCTTTGTCGTTTGTGGTGCCATAGACCAGTCCGTAGTTTCGTGTACCAGAGAGATAGCGTAGGACGCGTTTGCTCGCGCTCCAATGCTCAGGTCCCGGATTGGATGAATACTGGCTGAGTGTCGTAACGGCGTACGCGATGTCTGGACGCGTACACATGGCGGCATACATGAGCCCGCCAATCATTGACTGATACTGCCCGCGTAGTTCCGCTGGTGCATTTGGTGCGTCGGCTGGTACTTTGCGTAGCGTAACATTCGGGTCCATCGGCGTTGCGAGTGGTTTGGCATCGGTAAGTCCATACTTCGCCAGCAGCGTCTCGATGTAGTGACGCTGAGAAAGAGTGATCGTGCCGGAATCGCGATCACGTGTAATCTCGATTCCGATGATCTTGCGCGGTTCGCCAAGATCTTTCGTGTCAAATAATCCCTCAATCTCTGCCTGCGTCTTCTTGGCTTCCTGCCTCGAAGTTGACAGGATGAGCAAATCATCCACCCAAACAGTCACCCAAGTTCGCTGGCTGTCGCGTTCGCGAAAATAAACGCAGTGATCAACCGCCGTCTTGATGAGTTGAATGGAGGTAAGTTTGCGGTCAAACTCGCGATTCCATTCGCGGCCTGACTGTTTCAACCCATATAGTGTCTTTAATAATCTCCAAACACGTCCTGTCCCATCTTCAAAACCTGGTGGCTGCCGCATATAAATTTCCTCCTTGAGCTCGCCGTTGAGGTACGCGCCCCGAATATCCATTTGTATGATCTCTAGATCTTCGATGGCTGCGATAGCGAGTGCGGCGCGAACAGATTCGAGACGGACAACAGGAGCAAATGTCTCTGTGAAGTCTACTCCAGGGATCTGCGAACACCCAAGTGCGACGAGTCTTGCTTTGTGTCTTGACACACGGCCCTGCTCGTCAACTTTCTTGACATAGGTCCATTTACTCCCAATGGCCTCGCGATCCCGTGGTAGCTCCACGAGCATATATGTTCCCTTTTCCTTCAACATCTCTATTTCCTCTTTCATTGCCTCGTTCCATTCCAGCTGCTCGCTCGACTTCAATGCTTCACTGTATGTGCGCGGTGTGCCGGCGGCTTCAAGCACAGACTCTCCCAAGAATGCATACTCAGCCCTCTCCCTTGCCTCTTCCTCCAGAATCTCTCGATCCTCAGGGGCTGGGCGCGGGATTCGTGGACCACTTGGCAGTCTCACAGCGGGGTTGTTGAGTTTGCGATAATCGGTGTCCTTGGTTTGGCGTGATGAACGTCTGGGCTGGTCCGATTCTGCTTGTGCTGGTGAAATTTTTGACAAAGAGGTTGCCAGTGGAGGTGTGCTCATTGACTGCGACGGTGTCTGCATCTGCTGCTGCGATTGTCTCTGCGCCTGCTGGTGCGACTCTGTCTGCGTCGGTGGCTCCCCCTCACTTGGCACTGTCTTCTGGTTCTCCATGGAAGCAGGTTGTGCAGGTTCTTCTGTGGGAGATTGCTGGCTCGGCGTTCCCAACTCCCCCTCGAGCTGCACATCGACCAGGGGTTGGGTGCTCGGCTCCACCCATACGACGTTTCTTGACTCGCGAATGGCGCGGTTCTTGCCGTCATAGTATTTGACAATGTCTGTATGGTCTCCGAATCCCACGAAGATAAATTTCTCCGCCTTCTCATGATCTCTTCCTAGCTTAGACAGCTTCTGCACTGGCTCACGTTTTACCCATACCTCACACCCGAACTCCCGAAGGTGCGATACATTGGGCTTTTTCCGTGTCCATGCCTCCAACGGTGTCTTTCCCTGGAGTGCGCGTGTTGGTGAACGGTTTCGGATGTATGCCGCATACTCAACCGCTGACTCCCAAAGAAAGGCCGGCAAATTTCGCGCTATTAACATCGCACGGGCAAGCTCGATGATTGTCCTGTTGAATCTCTCGGCTACTCCGTTTGATGCATGCGCATATGGTGCGGGGTTCTGGAGCGTGATCCCACAGCTTTTCAACCATGCTTTCACTGCTCCACTTGTGAGTTCCTTGGCATTATCCACTCGGAGGACTTTAGGTGTGTATCCAAACTGACGTTCAACCCATGCAATATATTCCTTGATTTTTTCGAAGGCCTGATCCCGGCTCTTCAAAAAATCAGGTCTACAATGCCGCGTTGCATCGTCGCTAAACAGAATGGCGTATTTCGACTTTTTCAACGATTCAACTCGCGCAGGCCCCCAGATATCACTGTGGGTTAACTCCCCCGCGTTCTCTCGTCGATTTGTCGCCTCCTGCGGATATGGCTTTGTAGTCATCTTGGCTTTGATACAAGCCTCACATTGGCTGAATGGTGGCGAGCTTTCGTCTATAGTGAGTCCCTCAACAAGGTCCTCCCGAACAAGTTTCTCCAAACCACTCTTCGCCAAATGTCCCATCCGGCGGTGCCAGGCATCCCACGTCTCGTTGCTCGCCTCTGTGGCGGCGTGCGCGCCTTCACGCGCCTCCTGTCGCACTTGCTTCCGGGCTCGCGCTGCCAACGGGTACAGACGTCCAGTTTTGTTCCCCGTAGCCATTACTCGGCCATCAGTGCGTCGCACAAATTCCACCTTGCCGTGACTAAACTTGGCTTCCAAGCCAGCATCGTCAAGTCGGCTAATTGACAGTAAATTGTGTGCGCAAGTTGGCGCAAAAAGGACGTCGAGTAATTTGTGCGTGATGACCTTCCCATTGACTTCACAGTCTAACAGGATAGTTCCGCGTCCCAGAGCCTGCAATGGCACGTTTCCAACGCCCTCAACGGGTACATCTGCCTCTCGCAGCCCAGTGAACACGGTGCGATCGTTGCATATGTGAGAAGTTGTTCCGGAGTCAGCGAGCCAAGAGTAAAGGGAAGACGAATTAATTTTGGCAGTGTACGCAGTTTCAACAAAATCGCTTTCTACGTCTTCTGCCTTGTGAGCTCTTTCCTTCTTCTTCCCGTGTCTCGGACCCTTTCCTTCCTTCCCTCCACCTTTTGACCAGCAATCGGCGGCGATGTGTCCCTCCTTGTGGCAGTTGTAACATTCCATTCTATCCTTTCTCCCTCCTCTGTCGCCCTCCTTTGCTCTTCCGTACATCGCTGCACTTCCATCCCCAGTCTTCTCAAGTCTACGACGATTCTCTTCCAGAACCAAGGAAATGAATTCATGCGACGAAATGGTCGGAACGTTGCTCGATGCACCCAGATATGCGGACGTGAAATTGTCCCAGGACTCCGGAAGTGAGCTGATAATCAACAGCAAGAAATCCTCGTCAGAAACGAGGTTTCCAAGTATTGCCAACTCTTCCTGGATCCTGCGCAATTCGGTAATATGCTCCGCGATATCCGTCGCGTCATCGGCAACTGTGCGGTACAAACGGCGGTGGTGCGACAAGATTCCCAACTTCCCACCTCTCTCCTTCACCTGCCGAAGCTGCTTCCACATCTCGGCTGCAGTCTTGGCACCCGCGATATGAACCATCTGCGAGTCACTCAAGGTGAGCTCAATTTGTGTTTGCGCTTTTCCATCCAATTCCTCCCATCTCTCCATCTGCTTCTTCTCATCCGTTGTTGGCTTGTCCGGGTCAGCAGCGACGGGCTTAGGCGTAGTGCCCTCGACAATCTTCAAGAGTGTGCGCTCGCGAAATATGGCGGTGACACGGCGCTTCCATGGAACCCAATTTGTGTCGTTGAGTTGTTCAATCCGGAACAACGATGATGGAGTGGCATCGGTGGTGTTGGGGGTAGTCATAGTGGTGTGGTGAAGTTATATGTGAGATAGTGAGTGAGTTTGGTAGATTATTTAAGGTCGGGGCCCATAACCTATTGTGAAATGAAGGGGAAAAACTGTATATACTACCAGAATACATGCCAGTATTTATACCTTTCTAGAGAACAATAAATAGTTGAACAATGTAAGTAGGAGAATGCGGAGTTCAAACTCCCTAACTTGGTAAACAATGAGTGGCGCGTCCTGCGACGCGTCTCAACGTGTTTCCAGGAGTCCAGCTCCATGGCAACGTGTCTAGGCGCGTCTGCGCCACACACCCTCCACGTATGCTCCTACGTGGTCTTGACGGACTGACACGTCGTCTCCAACATCCAGAAACTTGGCAAACATGTCCATGTGTGCTAAAACAAAGAAATGACAAAGTGGGAACAAAGCACAAAGTTTGGGAGCTCAGATTAACGGGATACCGGGGGGCTGTGTTGACCGGCGGCAACGCGGCACATTGATCGGAGTTTGAATCCCTTGTTCCTCTCCTCCCAATGGTATTCTCGTATTCTCCTGCGCAACATGTTTTCCACTAGAATGTTTTATTAATTGATTTGAGCTGACTATGGCTATGTACCTCATTCATCATGCACATTGCTGTTTTCTCACATAGGGGCTAATATGTATGTGTATGGATGTCAAGAGATGGCGGAACTAAAACTGGTTGATAAATAATTAGAGATGAGGACCTGCCGTTGTCGCCTGGATGTAGATACATATAGCCACTCATGTTCGAGCCTCTATGTATGTAACCCCCGCCATCACTCGCAGATATTGACAGGGGCGTTCGGTGATTATGCATGTCAGACGACATAAGATGGCGCTAAAACAAATCGCATTCAACTGGGCACTGTTATAGTATTCTAAAATAATTGCCCAAAATTCAGGCAAAATGTCCGCGAGGGAGCATTTTCGGTGGTGTGGACATGTGTTTACCCATGTTGTGCCGTGGATCGGCATCTCCCAAATTGTGATCTCGATCACACCGCCGGTGTACCGGTGTCCCGTTAATCTGAACTCCCAAATGCACTCGAACAAAGACCCAGTACCCATCACTAAGCTTCCCAAATTTCGGGAGATTGGACATTCTATCTGAAACTTGGAATATCAGAATGAATTTCAGGGATGAGCTGATGCTGGAACTGAAAATCTGGGAAACAGCTTTGGTGCTGGGTGAGCTGAATTTTGTTCCGATATGCCGGGTTTAGAATACAATATCCGGCATACCAAAATTTGGCACTCGCCCGTGATATCTATGCAAAGCGGATGCAATACCTTTTGCCACCGAGTCGTAACACTCTTGAATCGTGTTGCTGGGACATGAGAGCAGGAAGACGAAGTCTCGGAGAAATTCGGCTACGACGGCAACTCTGCCGACATCAACCGAGCACTGAGCACGTGGCATTAGCGTTGCCTTCGCTGCGTCACTTTCTCAATTCCGGTCTCCGTCACCATCTTCCTCTGTACTTACCTTATTTCCTGCCATCGCGCGAGATCGATAGAACTCGCTTTGACCGCCTTTTACCCTTGGATATACTGTACGACTTGGGTCTATTGGCTTTACTGGATTTGCACGCCACTTGGAAAGTACTCAGATCTCGCACGACGATTTGACTTGGGTTTGAAGAAGATTTGAAGGGAACCTTAGATGCGGGGATAAAGATGGCGAGCCCAGCATGGTACTATGCCCTTAAATTCATCATTACCGGGGACGCAGTTGGGTACTCGTCCTTGCTGGTACGGCCGGCTCCAAACTTATCACCCTCCAGGGCCCGGACACAACGGTCGTGAAGCTCCACACCGCCGGTATCGAGTCGTTCCGCTCGATTGCGAGGTCGTATTACCGCGGTGCTGCGGGTGCGTTTAGCTTTCATTTCCGCCACCCTTTACATATTCACCGCTGAGCCTCGTTCCGCTCACCCAGGCTGCCTCCTTGTCTACGACGTCGTCACCTCCCGGCGCTCCTTTGACAACGTCCATGCGCGGCTCGCCAACGTGCGCCAGCCCACAGGCGCGCGCGTCTCTTGTATTTGGTCGAGAATAAGGGGATTTGGTGGTGGGGAAGGTGTGTTTTCTCTCCTCGGATCGTGTCTCTTTTTCGATGTGGCGCTGGTTATTGGAGTGAGGTGCGGGGCTTCGGCTGAATCGACTGAATCGGCGTTTCTGACTCCGGGCGCGGACATGATATCCCCTTCATCGATCAGAGAGCTGCGTTGCGCGAAGGGAGGTGGCTCTCTACGTCGGGGTTGGCGCTCCACGTGCGCCGTGCGGGTGTCCTACGCGCATGCGATGTCGAGATTGGGGTCGCTCTGGAATTTCTGATGTGGGAGCAGCTTTCGGTGTCCCGCGATGGGCTCCCGCGACGTCTTGCAAGGAACGTATTACCGTTTTGAAGGAGCGGGACTGGGGCTGTACTTTCGTGTTCTCGCTAGGTGGCAACTGTGCGAGGTCGAGATTCACGCGGGTAATGCCTCGCTGCGTCTTTCCTTCTGCGCTTCCCTTCTTCCTCCTCCCCGTCTCCTGAGCCCCAGTCGCCACGCCATTTCCTTTTTGGGAACACTGCTTTTCCTGGCCTTGATTTTTTTCTTCCTTCTTCTATGTCCGTCTCTGTGTCGATACGCATCTGCCACATCTGACGCACTGGCGCTTCACTGCCCTTCGAGACGTGGCTTTCTGCGTGAGTCGCGAAGCCTTGAGTGGGTTGGGCTGTTGTGGTCACACGGCCACGCCATCTTGGAAGTCGACGAGAACCTTCTGATCGCTTTCGCTCATGCACCTATGGGGGCAGTGGCCCATCTCCTCATTTCTCTTCCTTTTTTTTTCTGCGTGGCCGATACTTCGCGCTAGACTCCATCGGGGGAACCGTATCTACTACTCGCACATGTATATGTATTCGGATGGAAATTAGCTCCTCTAGACAAGTCAAAGCTATTCGATGAGTGCCTTCCATCGTCGGCTGAAAGCGGCCCCAGAGCTATTCTTAACAGACCACAGTCATGATGGATACAGCAAGACTTACATCAAGGGTAGCTTCCCTGCGATCGCACCGACGCCGTTACTCTCATTCTCCCCCACAAAGACCCACATCTTTTGGATGGCCTCGAATCATATCTGCGATGCCCTCATTCCTTATACCACGGAGATGAACATTACAACGCCGGAAGACCTACACGTTTCGCGACCCCATGGAAAATGGGCTCTTATCTTGGGCTCGTTATTGAATCCTTCTCCAGGCCGAACTTTGGGTCGCGTTTACACTTCTTTGGGCAGGGTCCTGGAGACACAGGCCAATCGTGCGGCATACAGACTAGGTCTCGGCCCTCACGTCGTGGCCCAGAAACTTAAATCGTATTTCGGAATGGGCGAAGAAAGGGTTCAGCATTTGGAACTCTTACGTAGTTCAATCCCTCGCAAACTCGAGAAAAATTGCTGGAGGCTGATAAAATATACACTGCCGTGCGTGTGTCCCACTCGTCTTTTGAGATTTGACTAAATATCCATACCCGAAGGATGGAGTCCGCCGAAACGCAGTTTCGAGCATTCAAAGATATTGTGGACCTCGTCACCCTCTTTCCTGGTCTTCGGGTCCTTTTTCTCCGTGCCAATTGCCTGGATGGTATGACGTCTTTGGACACCGTCTCCGCACTTTGGGACCGTCCTACTGGTCGCCCCGACGAAGAATGGAAATTTTGGCAAAGCTTGGCCGCCACCTGCCTATCGGATACGACAATTTCGGCCATATTGGAGGAGAGCAGTGTTCCACAGCTGACCAGCTGTGAGGATGGGCGCCTCAGTGTGGTAGAGAGGCTATTAGTTGAATACCAGTGCTCGTGAGTGGTCATTCCTTGGGTTGAGTTGGCTCTGACTCCAAAATTCAAGTCCTTCTAACGTTTGCGGTATGCTCGCCATCCGATATCTCGCTGGGATTCTCGATTTGCCTGGATTCTGGTTGGAGATGGAGAGTGTTCAGTCCGATGTTGCCAAGAGGTTGTGTTTTGAGTTGGTCCGCATCCTCAAGGACATCGGGGTTGACATCCTCACATTGGGACCTATTATTATTGACGACTCCGACCCACCATTCGATTATGATGGGGTTGACCTCCTTGCGACCGCTGTTTTTAATGGTCTGATAAGTTGGTTCAGTAAACTCGATGAAGAGCATTACGCCCTCCAACCCTGGTATGACGGTTTCCGCAAATTTCTGCACATATTGCGGGGGCAAGTATCATGTATATCTAGATATGTGTCTGGGATAACTCAATTTCCATGACAGGCCACGATCTGCGGATCTACTCCCGCATGCCTTTGCCTTCGCTACGAGTAGCACGTTCGAGAATATCGTGCCGACGGTGTATCAGAATGCACAGGTGGACATTGCAGCGAGCGTGTAAACCATTTATAAATCTTAGGTATACGCCACTGATGATTGCCCCACGCAGTCCTCACGAGGGCGATCTTTCAGAGAACGACGGTGTTGTCCATGATGAGCATTTGCTGCCTTTTAATTCAACAGACGCTGCTTACAACCATAGCGACGCGTCGAGTGCCCGGCGGTCAACTGCAAATGCAGAGAGCAGAAGCATGAGCGTAGCCAGCGCCGAGGGGACGTTGCCCTCAGAACTTATTGTGGAGCTGAATGCCTTTGCAGGGAGTGAGGAGGCGGTGAGTGTCGGTTTCACGTTTTGTCGACCCCAGATTGCTGATGGACTGATTTTCTATCTTTCTTTTACATCGCCTCACTTCCTGAACTCTCCTCTCAACGGGATATAATGTTTCGACGCGAATGATTGGCCGACCTGCAGCCCTTGCACACTGGCCTCCTGTGGGTCCTGAACGTGCATGCCCCACCTCCTTATAGGTGGGAGCGCTGTCAGGTGTGTGGTCCAATCTCTTTTCCTCTGCCTTCCAACTTCAAGTTCTCGCCCCTCCCCCACATTTATCATCAGTTCCTCCTTACCTTCCTTTCCATCTTCTATACACCTCGTTTTCTTTCTTTCTTTTTTTCTAGATTATATGTTCACTGACTTGCCTCTTAGGCCCTCCTCTACCCGTACATCCTCGTCCTCTCCTGGACTACGCCCGGCGGCGGCCGCGGCATCGTCGGACTCGACCTAATACATTGCACATTTGTGCGGAGTACGGTGCATTTGGGGCACCAGACGATGCAGGTGGATGTGGGGAGTATCGCCGCTAGGGAGCAGATCGGTTTGTTTCTCGTCCTTCACTTTTTATTCCCTTCCTCGCCCTCACAGCCTTCCTTACCGCCCATTCGTCTTGTTTTTCTTTCTTTTTTGTATCAAAGAAGAGTTGAGACTAATGAATCATTTTGGCATAGAAGGCGTAGAAGGTGCGGATACGCTCATGGAACTTCTGGTGCCTTTTCAGATGGTGTATGATGACGGGGTGGAGCGGCTTGCGGCGGAGAGTTTGTTAGAGAGAGAGAAGTGGGTTAATCGGATTCGGTGGGTTGGTCTTCCTTTCCCTATCCTTTATACATATTGGTTGTCTAACGTAATGTAGGGACGCCGTTGAGCATCTTACGCTCGACGAGTCCTCCGGTTCGTCTGACGAAAGTGGGAATGAGAGTACACCAGGTTATCCCGAAACTGGCAACGCGCGCAGCCAAAGCGTGGACAACAGAAGAGTCCCCGCGCGCACTGCGGGCACCCGCTCTCGCTCCATGGACGCCGCCAGTTGGGTTAGCTGGAAAACGAGCACGGAGTCTGTTCCGCCGATCGATGAGTTTGAGCAGGAGGGTTAGTCCCCGGTAGTCGAACTCCACAGAGATTTACTTATGGTAGTCAATAAATCTTGTATGTATATGAGTGGACCGAGTGCAGGACCGGAGGCGAAGAGAAGCCGAGAGAATTGGATGGGATACCTTTCACCACCGAGTCAATATGCAGCGTGAACCTATGCTGAATAAATGAGAGAGTAAATTAGGTGTAATATGGCGTTCATGTTATACACACACCTACTAGCCACCCGAAATCCTCGAATAGAGAACTCACATTAAAACGTCACTGCTTGTTCGTCTTCCGGGGAATCGGGAGTAGTGGAGGAATCCTGCTGGACACACAGAATTGACTACTAGTTTTTAACGCCGGGGGTTGGAGAAAAAGAAAGAAACAACAATTACATGACTCGGGCCTGGATCGAACGGGCGATGTCCACATCAAACATGCAAGTCGATCTAGTCTCTTATAAACAGACGCTACAACAATTTTCTGCTCGTGCCTCGCATGTTGTACAGTCGATCCACTCCACGTGAAGCGGATGCGATACCTTTCGCCACCGAGTCGGTAAACTTCTTGAATCCATATTGAATATGCGACAGAATGATTAGTCGGGCTACGGCATAGTAAGGTCAGAGGAAGCTGGAGGATTTATTTGCCTGTGGAAGATTGAGCTAGGTTGCATGGATATCCTCGTTGAAATGCGGCAAGAATTGGTAGCCAACGCGATAGACAAAACAAAAACCTGCCAAAGAAGTGCTACATGACTCGGACCAGGATCGAACGGGCGACTTCCACTGACGAATGTTCGAGGAGATTCATGTGAAGTAGATACGATACCTTTCGCCACCGAGTCATCGAGCCCAATAAATGGGATGGCAAATTCGTGTCGCTCCGGCAGAATGGAGGGACACAATCACTGGTCAACCACCAGAAATTCAGCCTACATAGAATCGGCGGAATAAACAGCGCGGCGGTCCGGCGGAATCTAATGGGAGTCAGTTTACGAACGCCGTGGGAAGAGCAAAGAGATGAAGGGGAGAAAACTCATTGACATTCCCCCCAATGACTCTGCCCCGGTTCGACGAGCGTCTCCTGCTCAAATGAGACCGAGAATGTATTTGAAGCAGGCGCAATACTGCATCACAGATTAGATATCTATGTTTCCCATTTTATCGATTCCACCATCGCCTCCTCCGTGGGTAACATGATGCTTGAGACGGAAGATGAAAAAAGAACGAGTACTGTATCATTTAATTGATTCATCTCAAATCTGTTCTGGACATGCGGGAAACGGCCGCGGAAAGTTGGAAACAAGAGGATCCCGAAAAGAAAAATAAACTGGATTGCCCATGAGTCGAGTCGAGCCGGATTCTCTCGACGTGTGTTTCTGGGTCATGAAAGCAGGAAGGAGGAAGTCTCGGAGAAATTCGGCTAGGACGGCAAGTCTGCCGACATCAGCCGAGCGCTGAGCACGTGGCATTAGCGTTGCCTTGGCTGCGTCACTTTCCAATTCCGGTCTCCGTCTCCATCTTTCTCTGTACCTTGTTTCCTACCATCGCGCTAGCTCGATAGAACTCGCTTTGACCGGCCTTTTGCCCTTGGATATACTGTACTACTTGGATCTACTGGCTTTACTGGATTTGCACGCCACTTGGAGATTTCACAGGGACGATCTGGCTTGGATTTGAAGGGAACGGAACCTTGGACCAGGGGATATATTTCTCGAGAGCAGCAAGATGGCGAGCCCAGCATGGCACTATGTGCTTAAATTCATCATCACCGGGGACGCAGCAGTCGGAAAATCATCCCTGCTGGTACGGCTGACAGACCAGCGATTTCTCGCGAATCCCGATCCTACGGTGAGTCTCCGCAATTTATATTTGTTACCTTGGTTATGTTCCTTCTTTCTCCTTACTTTTACTCCTACTTCTACTCGTTTAATCGAAATCCACGACCCAATGCTAATACCTCGACTTCTAGCTTGGCGTCGAATTCGGCTCCAAACTTATAACCCTCCCGGGCCCGGACGCAACGGTCGTGAAGCTCCAGTGCTGGGACACCGCCGGTACCGAGTCGTTTCGATCGATTACGAGGTCGTATTATCGCGGCGCTGCGGGTGCGTGCTGTTTTCTATCCTGTCCTTTGCTTCCCCTGCGTCTGCGTGTCGGAATCGTTCTCCCTCTGTACATGCATGCTGAGGTTGGAGTGAAAGGTGGCTGCTGTTGGTGTGGGGCACGCAGACGGGGCGTCTCGACTGGATGCCTCGATATCCAGTCGTTGTCGCAGAAAGCAGCAGAAAGACATGCCACACTGGGTGTCCGCGTGCGCACCAAGCGACAGCCACTTCGGCCCGGCAGATGCATGCCTCATCTGCTGACCTCGCGGATGTCCGGACTGGCGCGATGTGCGTCCGCGCGCGGGGGAGCTCTGCTTTACTGTGGGAAGCGGGTACCCAGGCGCCGTGGAAAGGCGGCTAAGAGGTCGTAGTCGCGTGGTCCTATTCTCTTTCTCGCGGCGTCCGTGCCCCCAGCTATCTTCGAGTCCCCCCTACTCTTGCAATTATCTTTACGGGACTCCTCCACCTCCCTCCATTCCTTTCCCTTTGTACCGTATTGGGCAGTAGACGAGGGTGTCGAGAAGAGGCGTATCTCGCAGTGCTGTCGAGTATTCGTGGGTGGGGCGCTGTCGGGCCTCGACGTCGAGTGCACAAGTGGAGTTCGTCGTGTCGTCAGGGACAGCGGGATATGTGTGACGACCTGCACTGGAGGGAGGCTTGCTCGGGCGTCGGGGTCGAGACGGCCCCCGTCTTCTTTTGGATTCTGTCTTTTGCTGCGCTCCTTCCTCCCCCTCTACTGTGGCCTCCTTAACCAAATTCATAATAATGCCCACGCTAACACTCACACAGGCTGCCTCCTCGTCTACGACGTCACCTCCCGGCGCTCCTTCGACAACGTGCGCACCTGGCTCGCCGACGTGCGCGCACACGCGGACGCGCATGTGTCTTGTATACTTGTAGGGAATAAGAAGGATTTGGTGGAGGGGGAGGGTGCGTGTTTCTTCTTTGTTTCGAAGATCTTTGGATTGTGTGCTATGGGGCGGGGAGCGGGAGCGGGGGGAGAGGTTGAAGGGAAGGAGGCAGACGGGGAGGGGCGTGTGTATGCTCGGGACGTGGGTGTGAAGAGTGGCGCGTTTCGCAGTTGCTAGAGGCGTGGGCGCTTGATGTCGTAGCGCTGTCGGCGAGCAGACCTAAGGGAGATTCCGTCTCAGGCGAGGGGCGCTCTGTACCTCGTGGGAGACGGGTGTGAGAGGGGGAGGGTCATGCAGAGCCTGAGCCGCTTCCCGAGGAAGGACGCGGGACGGAGCCGTTGGGTCTGCGTGCGGTGTGTGGTGTGGTGCTTGCCTGGCTCTGCCAGCTCGTGCCATGTCGAGCTAGCGCCCTGGCGGTCGACGGTCGGCGAACGAAGCTGGAGCAGAGGCGCATTCTATGTCGCGTGTGGTGTGAGAACGCGCTACATAGGTGGGCGATACCCAGGGGAGGGTACGATGTCGATCGCGTCGTGCGTGTCGGTGCGCCCTGATGCGGCCCTTCTTTCCTCTGCTCTCTCTTGTTTGAGGGGATCTATGGTGAAGGGCGAACGAGCGGTGAGGTGTGCATGCGAGGCGACGGGTGTCTGAAATGGATATCAGCGGCTGCGCACGATGCAAATGGCGGCGCGCCGCCTACCGCCTCTCCGTTTCTCTGGCCTTTCCTTCTCCCTCTCTGGCGTTGAGTCGCGCGATTTCCTTTTTGGGAAAATCGCCCTCCTTCCGCCTCGGCTTTTCTTTCGTTCTACAGTCTAATCCTGAGTCGTTGTGTACTAATACTCGCCCCTCCAGACGCCCGCGAACGCGCTGTCCCCACCGAGCTAGCACAGCAGTTTGCTAATGATGAGGTGAGCGTCTGTCTTTCTCCTACCCCTCCTCTCCCCCCTTTGGTCTATCGCCCTCCTCTCCCTCTTCTCTGTCTCAAATACCTCCGTCCTCTGTCCTCTCACATTCCACGTCTCCCCTTCCTTCCTCCCTTCGTTCTCCTTCTCGCCCCTCCTCCCTCACCTTTCTCGTCTCTTCTACCTCTATCCTTCACTGACGGACAAGAATGCTGATACCCCACCCACATAGGGCCTCCTCTTCACCGAAGCTTCCGCGCGCTCTGGCGAGGGCGTCGAGGCCGCGTTCGTGCGCGCAGCGGAGGAGGTGCTCGGCAAGGTACGGGAGGGGCGGTTTGATGATGATCGAGTGCGTATTGTTTTGTGTCCGTCTCGAGCCCTCCGCATCCTTCGACCTTCCTACCCTTGTGTTTCAGACGGCGATGCTCTCCGTACAATGCCGTCCATTGTCCCCGTTGATGCATTCCGGTCCCTTCCTCTTCACTCGTACTCTCTCTTCCTCCTCTTGCGTCGATTCTCCTTCGATCCCGGTTCCCAGTTCTTTCGCCCTTCCTCTCTGCCCTTACTACCTTCGTCCACGACTTCATCCCATTCTCACTCTCATCTTCACGACCGTCCTCCCTTTCCCCCTGTATCTCCTACCACTTCTATACGTGCATCCCTCCCTCATCTGCCCTTACCTATCCATTCCTCCTTACGCCTCGCTGCTGGCCACCCCTCCGCTTTCCGATCCCTCTACTCCGTCACCACGTCTGCCCGCCCCGTGCTCGTGCTGCCCTCTCCATCCTCATCGTCGTTCTCTCTCTCCGCTCGATTTGACACCGCGCACGACCTCCCGCTCCTTCCTTTTTCCTCCTTCCCACTTTCCTCTCCCCGTCTTAATCCTCCCTCACTCCTCTCCCACTCTTCGATTTACTCCCACTATGCGCGATTTCCCTCCCGGGAACCCTCCTACTTCTCCCGTCTCCCCTCTTCTTCTCTTCCTCTCGCTGTCCCCGCTCTAAAGCTGACGCATTCGCAGTCCCCGGGCGTCAAGCTCTCCAAGCCCGGCGCCGCCCCCGCAGAGGCAGAGCCGAAGGCGCCCTGCTGTGCGACATAGACAGCCCTCTCGCCCTTGTCTGCTCGGTATCTGCTGGCGCGGTGTATGTGTCGGTTCTCCATGGGAGCGGAGGTGTGCGCATATATAGACGAGAACACGCTAATTCCCTCGTGGCGGGCGACTGATACTACAGAGATATAAATTATATACTCGTACCCTCCTTTCCTCCCTTTTCTTTTCTTTTTCTTCCTCCTCACGACTCGGCTACTCGACTACTTCTACTTGACTACTACGTACTTGACTTACGGTAATACGGCATATGGTGTAGGAAGACAATGTTACAATATATGTATGATATGAGATATACGGCGGGCATCACATTCTTCTTTTGCGCTGTGAATATGGTACTGAAGTACGTACAGACTCCCAGAATCTCGTTTTTTGTCGACGCGGGGAAGTCCTTTCGATGGATGTATGTAAAACCACGATATATATTTATTCTATCAGCAGGTCTTATTCTGCATTCTCTTCCTGGTTAATAGTTAATGGTATTGTGCAAGCTTAAGCAAAGCACATACGTACCGAATATTGCTTACTGCCTCGTTCAACCCAGATACGGTAGGCCTAGGGGGGATACGGTGGCAGAGTCCCTGAGAGTGCTGAGAAAGCAACACGGTCACGTCTATGATACGCATCAAATCGCGTGGCTAAATTGGGTTGCTTCAAGCGAAACACGGCACCAGTTTTATATCGAGAATATTATTTCCTCAGCTCCAAACGCACAGATACTTTACTACCGGAAAAATCCTGCTCGTGAGTTTCCTCGAAACCCTGCCGCTTTAACCTCAGAAATGCTTCAGTCGGCTGGGAGATATGGCAAAAAAAAAATTGTTGAGTAATGATTAGTTCGCTTGATAACGAGAGGCAAATGGGAGCGCACATCACGAGTGGTCACTAAGGCGCTCCTCCAACTCGAGAAACGCCGCGAAAATAGTACCGATGGTGATAAGCTCGTATGGCAGCGGCTCAGCAATGACGTGTAATATTTGACCCGGTAGTAGACAAGCGAGAATCCTGGTTGGGTGACTACCTACGACCTATCAAAAAAGCAAGCAATGATTAGTGGAGAATCGCCAGGCGGGAAAGCGGTCTTACGTTCACCTCGCCGGATGGCATTATTGCCAAACGGAGCGGGGTCGCATGTTCTTCTGGAACGATTTCGGTGGCCGGTCGTATGAAACTAAAGTGGATAATAAGGGATGAGATGGACTCGAAAACGGCCCAGCAGTTACGAAGCACATACATATGTAGATTGCGCCTTTCCGGTGTTGCTTGGATCTGTGCGGCCTGGTGTACCACCTCGTACGTCTGCACTTGACTGTCGGTGGCTCCAAGGAAGATGGCAGTAGTTTGAGCCGACCAGCGGCGAGGTGCAAAGTCCGGGCGCAATGCGTCAGGCCCGTTTACGGGGACCTCGATTTCTAAAATAGGCACGAGGCGGATAGGCGAACTGTTCGCCGGGGCTGATCCGAGTCCTTCGAGTTGTAGTACCGCGCGGCAAAGCGTTGTTCGGTGGCCGTGGGCAGAGGGTACGGGGGGCGAAAAAACGTATAGCGCCATTGTGGAAGAAACCAAACGCGTCTGCCTCCTGAACACCAGCCTCCTAGACTGTCAGACATTTAGAGTGCGGATCATTGGACTGCCTTGTCACGTGATAATGGAGATGCTTTAAATACTACGAGGAGCGAACCGCCAGACATCGATCAGTATGCATTTCCTCGATCTAAACTACGACGTGCTCCTGCGCACGTTCACACTTCTCGACGTTACTTCCATTGTGCGCTCTACTGAGGTTTGTTCATTCCATCAGCCTCGTCACTCAGCGCGCGTTCCCTCTCACATTAAGTTCCCAGGTCTGTTCTGCTTTCCAAAGGCTGGCGCAGTCAAAGCACGTTTGGCTAGCGGTAGTGCACTACCTGAGTCATCGGGGCCTGCTGTCTCTCCCGCCCCGAGACACTCTGCTAAGCTATTCGGCAACACAACTTATACAAGAAGTCCGGCGAGCGGTGTGCGGTCCATGGACTTGGGCCGCAACCTCCTCTCATGCACCGGCCCTCCGACGACAGATCCATGTTTCAATGTCCGGTCCGTCAACGTCCTTTGCATGCGAGCCTACTCTGCTGTTTGGCGACCGACACCTCCTTGTAAAACGTGGGACTGGGTGCGAAATATGGGACATCGCCGGCGCCGAAAACCGGCCAGTCTGGGCTCGCGACGGCGTTATACGGAGCCAGATAGTCGCTCAGCCTGTTCGGAACGGTACCGAATTTTTTGTTGCGCTGTGGAGTGTGCGCGCTTCTATGTGCGTATCCAGAATTTGACTCAGCGTATCGATTCTTGATTCCTCCCTCTATTTAGGTTGCCTGGAAACCCCAAACGACTAGACTGCAAAATCTTTGTGCAAAATCTTTTGCTCGACTTGAAAACCAATTCTGAGACGCCACTGCTTCCCATTCAACTGCCCCCGAATTTTACCAAGTTTTCCGATGTAGTCATTGCTGATGATTTCTGGACTGCCAATGTAAGTTGGTTCGCCGCCCGAGGCGCCGGCTGGCTGGACGGCGTCCTCATAGTCAATTGGAGGGAGCACACCTTTGTGCTGCTGCGCTGGAGATTGACTCACAAGGTATGCCCCTGTGGTACCTTCAGTTTCATGTTCTACCATTCATCGCTTTCCGCTCCGTAGAAACTTCTACCGGGCCATCTCCTAGCGATAACCAAGGCCGCCGAGGCCTCAGACGTCGTCCTGTATCCGTGGGCGGCATTCGCTCCGCATTGGCAGCCTATAAACACCACTACCCTTACTAGGGCAGCGCACCCGGCCCTCAGAATTCCGCCCCTCGTTTTACAGTCGGTCGAGTATCCAGTCCTTCCAGGGTACCGCACCCCGCTCCTGAGCGTGCACGAGTGCCCGTTGGTCCACGGGAGCTATATCGTGTCCACGCACAATGCCAGCACCGAAAGCCTCCCCGCCGACAGTGAAGCATCTCACCTGCCTTCTCTGCATCGATACCGACTCACGCTCCCGACGGCAAGTTCCGCATTGGGGTGGAAAAAGATCTCGAGCGCCGGTGCGATTAATGGAGTGTTCATGCGTTCACTGACGTACGCCGGGTACGGCCTCGGGGTCCGCGTCTCTCCCGACGCGCGTCGAGCAACCGCGCAGTTCGTCTGTCGGCCCGCGACTGGGGAGGATACCCCGGATGGCACATGGACTGTTCCTGGGCCTCTGCCAGCACAAACACAAGATTTTGGGGGCGCGTGTCTGTCACCATATACCGGGGCGCTCACCGTCTGCGCTGCAGGTGGTGTGGACGTATACTACTACGAGTAGATCTAGACTGATCGGGGATATACTTATTACTGACTCAGACTCTTTCTCATCTTTTAGTACTAACCGCGGTCATTTTCTATAACTAGTAGTACAATCCATTGTATTACCTCGTTCGGATATGTCTTTACTGCAGTGTCAGTCGAGGCTCAGCGTCAGTGCAACATTTTGAAACGCATCGTGGTGTACCGTTCAATCCCGTCCTCTGAGAATTTCGTGGCTATTGCCTCGGACGCGCAGGTCACAGGATCACTGTTCTAGAAATCGCAGACGTGGGCGCTGGAAATTGGAATACAGGTGAGGTGGCTCAGGAAGTATGAACAAACACGTTTCACACATTCCGCAGGTGGGGCCAAATTCAATCCGCCTGCTTATACGTTGGCGACTTGACCCGCAACTCGAGAAATTGACCACGAAACCAAACACAGATAATACCTTAGAGGTACTCGAGAGTCAAGGCGCCATCGAAAATAATCTTAGATCGTCTTCGTCACCCCCATCTTCCATGCTCCCTGTTGACCATGCCCCGAGTGATTTTTTCATTCGAATGACTTTACCGCCAACTTCAACGTCTTCGGGATCCACAGCTCTCGACTTGTCTGGTCTATGACCGGGATAGACCACATTAGAACCCCCCCGCACATTCAGCTTACCGGCGGCACATTCTGTCAGTGGCCGCCGTGTCTGTTGAGCCATGGCACATTTGTGCGATCAATTGAGAATTGATCCCTCCCTGGTAAAACATGTAGAGCTAATGCTAGTCACTGCTCTGGAAATTGAATTATTACATCGGCGGCATCTGGAATAATTTTTTGGCACTCCTATGGGTGATCGAATGCGATTGCCGAGCGGAAGCCATACAGAAGAGCTTGGAGAGTAGATCGGTAGATTTGGGCCGTAAGTTGTGAGCGCCCTCAGGTTGATAGGAGCACTGGACAACCAAGTCAGTGGTTGGGCCGAAAAATAGCGAAAAGGCGGGGAGACGTGGACAGGTCTTGGTGTAGATTTTAGAGGTTAATTAGTGATACCTTCAGCTGCGCAGAATGGCCTCGAATTTTTTTCGAATGAAAAACAGAGAAAATCTACAATAGGGGAGGTCAAAGCGGCGAGGTCGACGTCGATTCCCGTTCGATTCTCGACCGATTCACGACTCGATTCTGTGTTTTGAATCGTGTCAGAATCGAATGAGCTTTGACCCACCCGATTCTGAGTCGATTCAACAGCCGATTCTGGCATCGATTCTGACACCCGATTCACCACATCAAAATCGACTGTCATGAGAATCAACACAGAATCGACACGAGAATCGCCGATTCTGATGTTGTTCCTCCTCCCGAGGAGGAACAACGATTCAGACCGATTCTCGGTTTTGATCGTTTCTTGGCCGATTCTGGTCCCAGAATCGATGTCAGAATCGCTCGTTGAATCGAACTCAGAATCGGTCTCCAAAACCGCTTTGACTTCCCCTAATATGCGAGGTACGAGCACTAATATTTTTGTAGCGTCTGTCTATGAGAGACTAGAGAAAATCGGTGAAAATCTAGATCGTTCTGACCCATAGTGAGGTGGAACTAAAGTGCGACACCACGCAACAGAGTGTCTGAGACCCGTCGCGCGCGCAATTAAAAACAAAAATTTCCGTCGCGAGGGGGACCGCGAAACGTCGGGCTAGACACAATCAAAGAGCAGGAGCACTGCATAAGAGAGCACCGACTGAGCAGAGATAGCGGTTGAAAGGCGGTGCGCGGTGTTTTTTTTTGACGAATGATGAGTACTCAAGTACGATGGTGGCTTGATATATTGGTGGCGGCAGAGAATAGAGCCTCAGATGGGTTTATTGAGCGAAGTATCGCAGGGCAGCCACAGACCAGAGACTTTGAAGTGGCCGTCGAGGAGCAAAGAAGGAAATGATCGGAACAGACCGGGAATTCAAGTTCCCGGCACTGGGTCGGTCTCTTTCCAACATCCACGTCGCCGATTCGAAGACACCGAAGATCTCTAGCGGCGATATTGTGCGCCGTACTTGCTCCTCGTGAATCATGTATCTGGATGCTTCCGACAAACGTCGCATGAATCTTCCAGTCTTGACTAGTGACTAGTCGACTCCTGGTTCCTGTGCCATGTTCTTTTTCAGATCGGAACGCACCCGAGAGGTATAAATTTATAATTGAACGGCTTATCTATCAAAATGCTAATGTTGCGATGCTAACTATGTGCTACTAGTATATGCGCCATCAGTTCTTCTTTACTCTCACCTTGGCTTCTTCAATACCGGACCTTGCTGTCGGGATAGAATTGGGGCGATGACACTGGTTCCTCGGTGCGTCATTGCTGTGCTTTCAAGTTCAGCAATGTATCAAGATCCTGGCTCCGGATCTTGGGAATTAGAATAACTTCGTGCCAAATCCGTCTTCGTCGTCTTCAAGAGGGCTTTCGGCAGGTGCGTTATAGCTATAACATATCTGGTCAAATAGCTAACTATTTTAAGTACCGGGACCACGGGCGGACAATGCCGATCTCACCGGGTCATTTCTCCGTCTGCCTCCATTTCATCTGTAAGCTGTCGAACATATAGCATTAATGTAGACCAGAAAAATGACGGGCACGCAGAAACAGGGGTACAGCCTTCAAGCTGTTGAACAAGCGCTGATTGTTTGTTTTGCTCTTTTCAAGAAATGCCGAATGCAAGTGCATACGTATACGCCTCTTTGGCTGTACACTGACTTGATATTGATGATCTGATTGACTCCGGATATGTGCATTTCGGCATTCACATCTACTCCGTCTACCCAGTCGGAGTAATGATTTTCGCAGGCTGACATGCATCTAGTCTTCGAGTTTTCAGAGGCCATGTTCAACTCCGTCTGTAAAAGTGCTGTGTTCTCCTTGCATCATCTTTTCAAATCAACCGGTATACCATTTCACGTCCTTCTTCAATGAGAACTTCCATTGACATCATCCAGGAGCCTGAAACGTATGTGCATGGCGCGTCAGAGCAATTGACAATTGTAAATCTCCCTCACTCATCTGGCACCCTCAAAACATGAATACGAACTTCAGCAGCGTCGGCAGGCGTATACCTGCTGAAAATTTGATCCTCCCTGCGTACCAAGCATGTGCTTTTGTGCTCCTCCTGATTGATTCCTGGTGTATCAACCCTCTTTTCCATCTATATCCCTAAATCAGCCTGTTGCCTCAGGGTTAGCCGTCCCTGCATCTATCTTGTACAGGTTCGGTCTCCACAGCAAGGCATATTCTTTTTTGAACACCAATTTATCAACGAGTTGGGCCTTAATCTCTAGTGAAGTACGTTATGAAACCGACAACGCGCGCCGACTTGATCACTGAAACCAGTCGCAATACCAAACATTCACAGGATAGGTACTTGTGTCGAGCGGCGACTTTCCATGCCCACATGGTTGAGACAGAGCGACGGATGGATAAGACCGTAGGTGCTTGTCCGAACATTGATCTGATAGAAATCAGTTGAGTTGAAAAACTCGAGATGCGAAAGTCAGCAGAACTAAGACATTGGGTGCTGCTGCCCACTGCTGTCTGTGAATGCCATTCGGCGACATTCGACTGCTGTCAACCGTGCTGCGTGTATCATTACTGCGGTAACTCAACATTGAATTGGATCGAATCGTGCCGTCGAGTTTCTGTCCGGCTGTCCAGTTTCAGCCTCGATCGTATCCCACAGCGCCGGTCCCATCATCCGAAGTGAAATTTTCATAACTGTGATCCTCTGTGACCAATACTTGAACTGTTACGCGTGTGGTCGCGTACCAATTAATGTCCAGATGTTGCGTCCGTGGTTGATACTTCTCATCGACCGATGTTCAAATGTCGAGATGGTGAACTCTTGGTGAACTCGCAGGAACATAGGAATGGCTTCAGTGATTCATTGCGCATATCCTCATATCTCGGGTTGTTCAGCACCATGGCGCTGCTATTGAGACACGCCAGGGTCAGTTGCGAGCTCGAGCTTGGGTAATTCCAAATCGTGCTGTGTAGTATGTACTAATGCAATGTGCTTCCAAATCCCCTGCCGTGGAATACCACCTACCTACCCTGCAGTCTCTTACAGTGCGGGATGTGAATTACACAGCCAGGCAGGAGGTGTCAAACACTCATGTTGACATGACGATGGGTACTGATTCGGTCTAGTTCAGTCAACCATCAAACCAATTATGGGAGCAGATCATACACTCGCTTAAAACCTCGCCATCTTTGAGTGGGAAAATCCTACAGTCAGTTGAGGACTGAATTGGCTGATGCAAGTTTGATTGTTTGTCAGGATCCTATCCAAAGTTCATGGAAATTTAACCGCGACAACGGACCTCACTTCCCCGTTCTTAAACATTCAACTTGTGACGTGAAGTTTCGCCTTTGGATACTAGAGTGTCAGTCTGCATAAATCCATTGCCAGGGAGGTTTCAAAGAATTTGGAACGCATCTCAAGGTGTCTCCACTCAAAGAATTAGACAAAATGTATGTATAGAGTAGGTATAAAAATCTAGGTTGATGCTGACAGTTTCCTTCGTGATACTCGTCGGCGCCAACGGGCAATCAAGTGGTCGAAGCCAGCATACCTTTCCAAATAATGGTTACCCTGCATGATATAACCTGTCAGTCAACTGTACAATATTTCAATTGATTTTTAGCTGTGAAACACCGGTTTGTGGCACTTGGCGGGTGGACGGGGACGGGGCCGTCGGTGCGTGGATCTGAAGTCCAAAAAACAGTGTTGTGCACAGAACACAGTCTAAGACACTTCAAGACAGTTCAAACCTGCTTTATAGGGCCATCCCAAATTTACCGCGGGCTGTTGAGCTTTACAGAAGGTCCATGGCATCACATGCTCAACAGGCACTCATCTCAGATACTGTCATCAAAAAGCCCCTTTATTGGCAGCCAGTTTACGTGAACTGACAGTGAACAGTTGAAAGACTCAGAGCATCTTACATTTGAATATTAGCGCAGTCCAAATTTCGACACTTTGGGATCCAGCCGGAAGGAATATGTGTCTCGCGCAGCGACAGAGTTTTCTCCATGCTGATTCCAATTCAACGGGCGCCGTGGAGTTAACACGCTCCTCGTGGAATTAATTTGATGTATATCATGTCCAAATTTAGATATTATAATTAGCTGTCCATGATGTCCATCTCTTGTAATCTTATGCAGTGTGATAGACCTCCCACCGAGTGATTTGAGCAGTCCAAATTTCTGCCAAGAATTGTACCAGTCTACACACAGGTGCACTCGAAGGAGAATATATGCCACGTAAACCTGGTGCATGTTGCCTGTTGCCTGTCAGTGTCCGTGAGCAAGTTCGATCACTATAGCTAATACTGTGTGCTCAGATGACATGCAGCCTGTCATCTATGTCACTTCTTGTGTCCGATGGCATCATAGTTCTCACTGTGGCGGCCACGTAAATGAGGTGAGTCCATCTCTGACTCGTGTCTTCCTCCATCTACTGCTGCTCACTGGCAATAATGTGGAAAGCAATCACAAACCTGTTCAAAGCTGTGTTACACCGTCTTCCGTGCATTGGGGATCAATCTCGGTCCCATCCAAGCTCTCAAGCTCTCAAGGACTGCCCCCTGATCTTGCAAGAGCTGATCTCACATCGCAATCAGCGCTCAATCCATCCATAAAGAAGACCAAGGAGCTTGGTTGGTAGCTGCTGCTATAAGCATACAACTTGCTTATCTTGTTCTTGCGTTAGCAAATGTCAAAATACCCATCCAAGGTTGACACATTTAGTGCAATTTTTATATTTATACCAATTGTATGAAGCAGAAACACCAACATTGGGGCCTGTATTATCTGCCAACCAGCAAGGGCAAGGTGGTGGTATGTCGTTGATGTATGTTGAATTGTACTCATCGGCTTACTCCATTGAGAATCAGATATACAAGCTGAAAACGGATCAGTCAAGAATGCTCAAGGTGACAATGTTTTATTATCTATATCAGCTTAGCTCAATTCATACCTAGCGGAACCACCCTTGACTGAACTGCCTCCATGGGTTGAATTTAAAGTCGATCAAAACCTGACTCTCAATGATATTCATGAATGGAATCAGCAAAATCCAAACAACAAGTTCTCCACCTTGGTTCTTGGAAGGGTCACAGCGATATTGGAATCTAAGGTTGTCCAAGCAGGCATAAAATTGGTTCCTGACAATCCAGTTCCTGCCCAATCACTAGTGTCGGCTTTGGTCAGTCTAGCACTTCTAGGGACTGTAAGTATACTTCATGACCGTTCTGCTGGCTCCTCATTATTGTATCCACCTAGAAAATTCCCGCAGCAAAACAAGAGGTTTCCGGTTTTGCAAAGGAGGTTGCAACAGATATCAGCCTTCTTGCTGATGTGTTTGGTGGTCCCAGTAATAGCAGCCCACTATTAGAAGTGGCATGGGATGACCTTCAGAAAACTCGGTGATTGCTCTCTCATTCAGCTGCAATTGATCTGACTGGACCTGTCAGTGACTTGGTCAATGAGATTTGTGAATGGGCCAATGTCGAGCTTGTGCGTGTTTGTCTATGGTATTCTACCCAGGCCATTCATTATGGGCAGCAGCGAAAGAAATGGAGCAATGCTCCGGGGCTTTATAAAGACATTGAAGATTGGCATGCAAAACTGGATCGTGCAAGGTCAAAATTCTCGGTATAATGAATTTTATTTACCTTGCTTCACCATTAATATCCAAGTGTAGCAACATACTCTGATTCACATTCTCAAATCTGTCGCTACTACTACCCAAAGTGTCGATGATATCAAACATGGTTTACAAAATATGGCCCCACATCTAGCAGAGCTGCATAAGGATGTATGTGACTTATTCTACATCTGGGACCTTTGTTTATGTCTGAAATTCTCATGAAGCGCGAAATCGAAAAGGTTCTGCAATCAATTCAGGCAACACTTGGAAAACGAATTGTCCCCTCAGCAAAGTATGATGCCAAAGAGCAGAGAGAAAGAGAATACATTGTGAACACCCGTTTGGATATTTTGGAAGAAATTATGACATGGACCAACCTCAAGTCCAACACCGAGAATTGCCTGTGGATTACAGGGAAAGTTTATGTTGGAAAATCTACCATTGCTGCCCACCTTGCAGAAAAATTGGGAGACGAGAAAAGTCTTTATGCACAGTTTTTCATCGCAAGAGCCATCGACTCTACCACTGATCCTGACAGTATTTTCCCCACTATGGCTTGGCAGCTTGCAGAGAGGTCTCCACTGGCAGCAGTGCTTATTAAAAAGAACTTGGACTCTGTCCCAAGTCATGCCAGCAGGCTTTCAAAAGAACAAGCTTCTGCTCTCTTCCTTGAGCCTTTACAAGTCATCGCACAATATGCAGGCAAAGTTGTTATAATCCTTGATGGTGTTGACGAACTTGTCAAACTTCGAGAGTTCCCGACATTTACTCTTTCCAAAGTGACATCCATCCTTTGTGATATCGTGCATGATCTTCCTCCCCAAGTCAAGGTCCTTATACTTTCTCGACCAGAGCAGCCAATTTTGCAAAACATACCCAGTGGAATTAAACAGCTTGAGCTCCCTGTTGAACAGTCCATATCTGATATGGAGAAAATTCTGGATCAAAAGCTGAAGACTTTAGTGAACACATACAAGTTGACAAATTGGCCAAGCGCAGCACAAAGGAAACAGTTATGTGACCTCGCTGCAGGTCACCTGGGATGGACCCAACTTGTTATTGCTTGGATCACCCAACAGCTTGAACAGACTGCACAGAAACAGATTCGGGCACAGCAATTGTTTGAAGAACTGCAAGCCGCCCCATTGGTTGCTGGAGATCTAGAGAGCCTGTACCAACTTATCTTAACACGAATAACCCCACCTTTGCCTCCAAATCGTGAAGAATTCTTAATGGGGTTTGCAATTATTGTTGGTGCTTTAGCAGTTCTTCAAGAGCCACTGGATATTTCGACTCTCAGAGGATTGGTCCTATTGGATTTGGAATCCTCAGGATTACACTATTTGGACCTTGTAGACTTTCTTGATGAGATGAGCAGTGTTTTCTTGGATGGAACCGATTCAATGAGCAAGACCACTGTTCCAAATGCTCACACATCCTTTTTCGAATACTTGACAAGCAATCGATGTGACCCTTTCCTTCAACTCTCCCCCCCGAAACACCATGCTCGCATGACCGAAGCCTGTTTCCATATTTGTTGCAAGGAGCTCTGCTTTAACATTGGTAATATTAAAACATCTCACTACAAAAATAAGAAGCTTGAAATATAGCCTATCTCTCGGCACATTGTCTATGCATGCAAGTTTCTGGGACGTCATTTGGAACAGACCAAGGAGTTGGATCAATTCCTTCCAGACATTAACAACTTTATGAAGAACAGTTTTCTGCAGTGGTTGGAAGTCTTGAGTTTAGAGAAGGAAGTATCTTCCGCAGTACCTACTCTTCAGGCCATGGAGAAACACCTTCAAGTGAGTAGCATTCCTGCTTGACTTTTTGTTTCTCATCTTATGTTTGAACAAGGACCCCTCCCTTTTACTCCTCATTCAAGATGCCATCAAATTCGTGGAGAAATTTGAAGTTCCCATCCAGACCAGTGCTCCGCATATCTACATTTCTGCTCTCCCACAGGCGCCCACAGACTCTCTCATATACCAGCAGTATCTGCACCAATTCCCCCAGCTTCCATGTATGAAGGAAGGTGCAGAGTCCTGGGATGGGGTGCCGACAAAAGTCCGATATGCTTCCCTCTCCTCCAAAGGGACACATCTTGTAGCTACATTCAGTGACAAGACCCTCAGAGTGTTTAATTTACCAAAAGGAGAGGTTTCACACACTCAATTCATGGTAGATGCATGGGCAGTTGCCATCTCCTCCAATGGAAGGCTTGTGACCACAGTTGCCAGGGGGGCTCTTTGTTTATGGGAGGTGGGAGAAGGCCAGGAGATGAAGAGATTCCAACTTGATGTTGGGGACCATGAACCTGATTCTATTCCCGATGAGGATCCTGACACTGCCCCAGAAAAATATGTTCCTCTATCCCTGTCTCCCAATGAAATCTGCATTGCAGTAGGATGCAGGAATGATATTTTTGTCTTTCATTCACACACAGGCCTGATTCCATCCAGTCCCTTCATGGGCCATACAGATATTGTCCGCTCCATTGCCTACTCTGCAGACAGTACTCATATAGTCTCCTGCTCAAAGGACCATACTGTACGGGTCTGGGATGCTTTGAACGGTACTTGCAAGTTCACATTTGAGGGGCATACCTATTGGAACACGGTTTCTTTCTCACCGAAAGATACCCAAATTGCTGTAGGCACTAAATGGGATGGTACCATCCACCTGTGGACTCTTGGGACAGCTGAACCATACATCCTTCGGCGCGACGGCGATGGTACTGGACCAGTCCCCTCACTTGCATTCTCACAAGATGCCCAGCTCCTTGTGGCAGGGTGTGGTGCGAGCATTCATGTCTGGGACCTTTCAAGCCCCCAAGACAGCATGAAAGTTGTTGGATACCATATGAATAAAGGGGTCACATCTGTTGTTTTTTTCCCTGATGGCAAGCAAATCATGTCAACATCACAGGATGGCACAATCCGAGTTTGGGATGGTGAGGAGTTGGCAGAGATCGAATATTTCTACGATGGTGACGGGCAATGGATTCTTGGGAATGACGAGGAGCTACTGTGTTGGACTCTTTCTGGTGTTCGCCATCCCAGGAACAATCTGATCATTGGACCCCATGTAGATCTCACCCATTCTGTTCATGGAGAGCAATGGCTGAACTGCAAACAACCAGCAGCCATTGCTGACAGCTAGACAGTCATCAACATCCATGCTCTACCACTGCCTAGTTGAGATTGCCGTAGCTCTTCTCTTTCAAAGCCAATGAAGATAAGATTCCATTAGTCGGTTGCTTGAGGTAGATTCGCTGGGACTTGGACATTAGTATTTCTGTAATAGACTCGTCTTTCCTTTCAAAGCCCCTATCCCATTTCATCCTATTTTACCCGTTAACTCATTTTCAGTTCTTTCCTTTATGCCGATGTGGCTCCAGATTCCTTACTATACCTACCATTCACTCTGTATATTGCAGATGCCCATGCTCATTTACTTCTGTTCCATTTCAACATCTCAACCATCTTTACAATCACTTGAATAGATACACACTTTGAGTAGGTATGTAAGCCTGTAGCGTAGATCAGATTCCTTGGTTTATCTAAAACTTACACCAGTTACCTCTCGGATTGACCGACCACTCAAACCTCGTGTGCATCCAGCTCTCCGTCACAATTTCTTACAAGGAGTGATTCAACATAATATAATACTCAAGAGAAGTTTGGATGTCGGTTTCTGCTTCTCAATATTCGATGGGCTTACCTGCTTGTTCGTATCTAATATGGTAGGTTGCAATCAAATATTCAATGGCTCTAAGTGGTAGACGTACATATCGCATGTTAGCATGGATTCTGCCAGTTTACCCGCTGTTATCCATCCCAAGGTTTGTACATTTTTTTCTCAGATTATATAGTGGCTCGATTCGATGTGTCTCGGAATTCTTCGTGTACTTGTCCTCGAATTTACTTACTTACTTTGGGCATTATCAGACCGTCAGAGTCGCATTTTACATTCAGATGGTTTGTCAAGACTCAAGAACAGTTATTGTAAATGGGAAGTCCAATTATTGATTGGATATTGGAGAGAATATTATACAGGCTGAATGCAAAGAACGTGTACTGTACTCGATGAAATTAATGTTTTGAACGGGAAGGTGAGCCACTAGTATAGCTCACAAGTTACAACATGTGCACGCCGCGGCAATGTGGATTGTAGTGTGCACGTATCGAGGTTCAAAATTGTGCCAGAACAGGGGCAGTGTCAATTCTTGGGTCTTGGGTCATTCCCACATTAATATTTCTTGGAGCAAAAGGGAAAATATCAGCCTTCAGGTCGTCGTACCGAACACTACCTCCATGAAAGTGATGAACTTAGGAGGGAGAGTTGGTTTTTCGCTCGGTTTCATCCGAATGCATGAAGGTAACTCAAGTTGCGCGTTTAATTTGCCGCCGAGAGATTTGAAGTAGGTTTCTGTCGGGGTTATGCGATGCGAGAACATCTGAAACATCAACTAAAAACCCATCGTTAACGGCCTGTGCTGCTCGTCGGCCTTGCATGCTTTACTAAAAATAAATACCGTGACAGTGGGTGTGCACAGAACAGACACGCTTCAAACCTGCTTTATCGGGCCTTCCGAATCCGTCTTCGACCCGGTGTTCGTGGTCTGTGGATCTCGCGAAGAAAAGACCATTTATTGGTATTGTCAATGGCAATGGCAATGGCAATGGCAATGGCAATGGCAATGGCAGCAGGTGTGTACTGACAATTATCAAGTCGATTCGGCCCGGGGGGTCGCAAAGCCTGAGTACGCACTTGAAGTTATTCTACTTGTAAGTGTCGGGACAGTTCGATGTTTACGTTTACGGATCCAGGCAGAAAGCCAGAAAGAGCTCTACTATGGGCGCAGATTTTACTTGTTCTCGTGGTAGCGCTGTCGTCATGTCCTTGGGACGTGATATGCCCATGGGTGAATAACCGGGAGATCAAATTTAGTGGATCCGATCCCGGGCCATTGAACTGGCAGTCGTGAAGGGAATTTTAGTCTGGCGGAGCGTGCTGAGTTGGGTATCCCGTAGCCCAACAGGTCTTGGAACGCAGCGAATGCCGGAGGATGAATGGACCAGAATATATATTGATAAAATTCCGATGTTGCAAGTGCCCACGCCAGCGCCGTTGAATAATTGAGGTCCAACTCCAACAGTACTAGTACGTAAGCTTTCCTAAACGTTGTAGTTGTCGATCGCGGCTCTTGGCACTGACGCAGTTGCGCGATCGGCGGCAGCCTGCGCGTAATACCTATTATAAATAGTGATCGGCATTTCAATGCGATTGCCGTGGTGAAGACTCCGAAGAGCATGGAGACTACATAGATCGGCAGGTTTTGGTCGTGATCGGCATTTATGTGATTGGCGTGCGGTGAAGACTCCGAAGAGTGTGGAGACTGGATTATAGGAATTCGGCCCGATGCACAGTGACCCTCTGCAAACGCGCAGAGGTCTCGATTGAAAGGCTACGGTAATTATACAAAGAAGGGCTGTAAAACTACTGTAAAGAACTGTGGAAGGAATACTAAAATAGTGAGCTGTAAAGGATGCTGTTGAACCGAGCTGTAGAAGTGGGCAGTGCATGCACAGGAGTTGTCGGTTCAACAGCCTGTCTACAGTTTGACAGTGCTTCGGTTGTCCTTCCAACATGGATCAGGAGAGCGGCTTATGCAGTAACAGCCGATCCTAGTGCGGACGGAAACGGGTGAAAAATGGGTTGAATGTCCGATCAGAATGCGTACGAATGCTCACGGCAACAGCTACGATGTCCGATCCAAGTTGCAGACGGGAAACGCGCATGGGCGTTGATGTCCGATCCTTTTGCGGATGGATATCTCGAAAAATATAAGTTTCGGGCCTCTCAAGGCCTCGTCAGATGGCCACAAGAGAATGTTTTCACCAACATATGCAAAATTGCTCTCTGACGACCCAAAAGGGACCCTCTCGCAGAAAAAGGTCCGATCCATTTTGCGTACGAAGACGGCCGAAAAACGCCCACCCTGATCACAATGCGCACGACATGTGTGGAAAACCTGATGTACGGAAAGGACCAAAATCAAGAGATTTGGATCGGACCTACAACCGCATAAGCCGCTCTCCTCATGGATCGGCAGGTTTTAACATTTGGCCGTAAGACGGTGAGTTTTGGCGTGGTGAGAATCTAGAAACCAAGTCGGTGGTCGGGCCGAAAAGGAACGAGACGTGGGACAAGTGGCGTGAAAGGCCACATTGAGAATCAGTGGTGAGCATCCCGGGCGATAGTGCGGACGTGCGTCAATGACTGAACGTCTATCGTGGGTGATGCAATTTGAACACCAAATGAACACGCTTAGGTCATCTTGCTTACTCGAAGGTGGCCGGAGGCCCGATATGTCAAACAGACAACGTGAGATTCTCCATATAAAGACACGGCCACCCAAATTGATCTGCGTCTGCCTTGCAAGTGTGCCTTTTGCCGTCATGTCCGCCAACGAGAGCGCCGATACCCTCAATGTCTCCCATACCCAGTCCAACCCCGAAAAGGCAGAGCCCCTCAAGGAGGTTCACGAGGCTTCCGTCCCCACTCTCGTGGAGGACGAGGATGATTTCCCACACGGCATCAAGCTCGCGCTACTGACGCTCGCGCTATGTCTTTCTGTGTTTCTCGTGGCTTTGGTGCGTTCGCCTTCTCATTTTCGGAGATTCTCTTCGTTGACTAAGTGGCGTGTGGTGTAGGACAATACCATCATCGCCACCGCAATTCCCAAGATAACAGACCAATTCAAGTCCCTGGACGATGTGGGCTGGTATGGATCCTCGTGCGTCCTTTCCTTACATTCGCTGTAAGTATTCGCTCAATGTGTGCAACAGATATCTACTCGTGCGCCCTTTGTTTAGGTTACGCGCCGGTTATTGATTTTTGGTGTAGACGACCGCGGCAACACAGCTCCTATTCGGCAAATTCTATACCTTCCTGCCCGTCAAGTGGGTCTACGTCGCCGCCATATCACTCTTCGAGATCGGCTCCCTCCTCTGCGGCGCCGCGCCCAACTCCACCTCCCTCATCATCGGACGCGCTATCGCCGGCCTAGGCAGCGCTGGTATCTTCTCGGGCGCGATGAGTGAGTCTCCCCCCGCTCCTATGGTGTAAAGGGTGCTTACCATCAGCGCGCCCACGCAGTCATCGTAGCACACACGGTTCCCCTGACGAAGCGCCCTATATACTCGGGTATGATAGGAGGGATGTACGGAATCGCGAGCGTCGCAGGCCCGCTCATGGGCGGGGCGTTCACCGATAAGGTCACTTGGCGGTTCTGTTTCTATAGTACGTCCTTCCCCTTGCTCCTATTTGCCGGACACCTCACTAACCCCTCCGCGCCCATGTAGTCAACCTCCCCATCGGCGCCATCACCCTCTTGGTAGTCATCTTCCTCTTCAAGATGCCCGCGCGCGGCGTTGTTAAAGCAGCCCCCGCCACATTTATGCAGCGCCTCAACCTCTTCGACCCCTGGGGCACGCTCGTCTTCATCCCCGGCATCGTCTCCCTACTCCTCGCGCTCCAGTGGGGCGGCTCCAAGTACCCCTGGGGCTCCGCGCGCATCATTGCCCTGTTCGTCATTTTTGGGGTATTGATAAGCATTTTTGTGGGGATACAGGTGTGGAAGCAGGATGCGGCGACGATCCCGCCGAGGATTTTGAAGCAGAGGACGATATTTAGCGCGGCGTCTTATTCGTTCTGCATTGGGTCGGCTTTCTTCATTCTCAGCTTCTACGTATGTCCCTCTCCTCTCCTCTCCTTGAGACTACCCCGTACTCACTCGTCGCCCCGTAGCTCCCGATCTGGTTCCAAGCAATCCACGGCGTCTCCGCCGTCCAATCCGGCATCGACAACCTCCCGCTCATCCTCTCCCTCGTCCTCGCCTCCATCGTCGCCGGCGGGCTCATCACCGTTATCGGGTACTACGCGCCCTTCATGATCGCGTCCTCCATTATCATGGCCGTCGGCACGGGCCTCGTGTCGACCTTCACTGTCAATTCCCCGGCGAAGATGTGGATTCCGTACCAGGTGATATGCGGACTCGGGGCAGGCCTGGGGATGCAGCAGCCGATGCTGGCGGCGCAGACGGTGCTGGAGCTCAAGGATATCCCAGTGGGGACGAGTATTATTATGTTTACGCAGACGATTGGTGGGTTCTTTCTCCTCGTTTTCCTCCCCTATGAGCATAAGCTGACGACGCCCCACATAGGCGGCGCCCTCTTCATCTCCATCGCCCAAAACGTCTTCACCAACAAGCTCGTCTCGGGGCTCACCCATCACGTGCCAGGAGTCTCCCCACTGCTCGTGCTCTCCGCGGGTGCGACGTCCCTCAAGAAGCTCGTCCCGGCGGAGGAGCTGGCGGCGGTGTTGGTTGTTTATAATGAGGTGGGTGTTTTTTGGCGTTCAATGTTATTCCTATCGGCTTCTCCCTTTCGCGCCCTCCCTCCTCCTCCTCTATCCTCCCTTCCCTGCTCCCTTCCCCTCCCCACCCTTTCGCGAGCGGCACTTCCTGCCCTCCCGCTCTTGTCAACGCTCGCTCTCTCTCTTCGCCCCTCTCACCTCCACCTCCCTCCTCTCCCCCTCCCTCCCTCGTCCCTTCCCTTTCCCATCCTACCTCCCTCTCTTGCCCACCCGCCGTCCTTGCCCTCCCCTCCCCTCCTTCCATTCATACTTCGTCTTCGTCCCTCCCCTCTCCCCTCTCTCCCCACTCATATCCACCACGCTAACGCATACACACAGGCCCTAATAACATGTTTCTACGTCGCCGTCGCCATGGCGTCGCTCTCCCTCTTCGGCGCGCTCGCGGTCGAGTGGAGGAGTATCAAGGGGAAGAATGTGGAGATGAGTATGGGGGCATAGCGTTGTTTTTTCGTGCGGGGCATATATAATCAAATACATACATACCACACCAACTCCAGACTTTCGTTTTTTGCTAGAATAGTTTAGTTTATTATGTAGGATAATAGGGTAGTGATATAGATGGGATTTACGTAGTCAAGTACTCGAAGAGGAAGGTTTACTCGTTGAGACCTCGAGGAAGCACCGAAATGCAGGGCAAGGAAAACGAGATACAGAATCGATATTAGATTGGTCACAACTAAGTATGGTAAGTATAGGGTTAGGGTACATATCGATACACGGGACATGGGCAGCGGAAAAGATAATTAGTAGTCATATGTAGGATAATAGTGGTCGTGAATCAAAAAAAAAAACGAGGGAAAGGAGAGGAGAGCAGTCGGGAAAAAAAGATCGAAGTCCGTCGTGATGACATCGAAGGAGTCATCGAAAGAGAAGTGAAGGAGTGTGTGTATGGTAGGCCCAAGGACATAAAAAAAGATATCAATCATCACCACCACATGTACCGCACAACTACCGCACACCCGCAGAATTCGAAGACATGCGGGGATACGGTGGCCTTGAATTCGCATTCGCATTTCTTTTCGCATTCTTTTCGATTCTTGTACTCGTACACTTTACTTGATACTTGATACTTGATAACGCTCGGTACGGTTTCTGCTGTGTTCTGTGTCTTTTGGTGTGGGTAGAGTAGGTGTGCTATGGTAGCTGGTTTGTGTGGGCGGGCGGGTAAGTAGGTAGATGGTAAATGGTAATTTCTTCGCCTCCTCCTCCTCCGCGCGAGTCTCGTACACCCTCCTCGCGATCGCGTCTTACTGTACACCCTCCAAGCCCGGCTCCACTCTCTTCTCCCTTGTCTTCTCTCGCACTCCCCGATACACCGCGCGACGCGAATACTAGGCTCGTCACACAGAGAAGGAGAAGGTGTGGTTACAGACGCGCGCTCAGAAGTCAGAGCGTCCCCGCGCCCGCACGACACACCCCCTCCCACTCCCGCAGCTGCGCCCGAAAGCCCCAGTTTACGTCCGCGGCTGGGCGCCGCGCGGCGACGTACGCGAGCGCTGCCGGGGCGGAGAGCGTGCGGCGCACGGGCGTGTGCGGGGGTCTGTCTGTGGACGAGTTTGTGTTTGGAGGGGGTAAGGACGAGGAAGACGGGGGGAGGCTTGCACTGATCGCGAGCGGGGACGGCGTGTGTGTGTGGTGCTGGCGCTGGTGCGCAGAGGGAGAGGGAAAGGGGGTTGACGAAAATGCGTTTAGGGGCAGGGGTAGGGTCGACGAGGGGAAAGTGGGAGTGGGAGATGACAGAACGACGCGGGCGCGCGAACGGGGCGGGAGTGGCGTGCGGATCCGCGGGGGCGTGAAGGACGCGGGCGAGGCGCACTCGCGCGCGGGGGACGTCCAGCCTGCGTTTGCGTTTGCGTTCGCTGCCTCTACTTCTTCCATCTCCACGGCGCCACCACTCTCCAGGCCAAAGGCATCGACGGCGTCGACGCCTTCAACCTGGACAGCGGAGGCACCCTCGCTCACGCCCTCGCCCTCGCCCTCGCCCTCGTCCCCTTCTATCGACGAGTCCGACGCATCGACGAGCGGCAGCGCAACGAGCAGCGCGGCGCCGACGGCGGGGCTCCGCGAGATGCCCTGTGCGCAGTGAATGAGGATGCGGATGTGCGTGTGCGTGTGGGCCTTCTCCCTCGCGCCGTCTGCCATGTCGGTATCTTCGCAATCAAAGTCGGCGTGACAATACGCATCAAACACCCCCGCGCCCGCGAGCGCCTCGCGCACCCAGCGCACGACGGGACCCAGCGCGCCGACGAGCTCCGCAAAGGGCGCGTCATCGAGGGGGACGTGTAGTCTATTGGCGGGCGGGATGAAGGAAGGGATGTGCGCTATACAGGGGGAAAGAGCGGAGGTCAGTAAATGATAACTGATAAATTGCGTAGAAGATAAATTGAAGGAGAAGGATGATGATGATAGATATGAATGATAGAAGGTGAAGATAGTGAAAGACGGACAAGCAAACGTCGGTGTCGACGATTTGACACTGAAATGTGTCCCAAAAAGGGAATCGCGCCTTGAGCACCCAACATGCGAGAGAGACATGAGGCACGACGGCCGTGGCCTCGCGCAAGATGCGCATCCACCCACGTATTCGCACAACCAGTCGTAGCGGCTGTCGCCCAACACATTCTCTCCTTCTCGACACTGCTCCTGCCACTGTCTCTCGCACTCCCTCCCCCTGCGCTCCTCACACTCCTCAGCTGCCTCAGACAAAACCGCAAGAATAATCAAAAACGCAAAACGCAAGGAAGAACGCAAAAACGCAAAAGAAAAATACATAACCAAAATAAATAAAACTCACCCCTCTCACCAAGCACGCTCACCACATGCGTCACGCCCTCCCTTCTCATCAAATCTTCGCTCTCCGCAAATGCGAGGTCCGCGATCGCGAGGTGGGGCGTTATGTGGCTGAAGGACGGCGGGGAGGAGGCGAGGAGGGGAGAGGGGTGCGCGGGCGCGGGTGGTGGGGTGTAGGTATAGGTGTGATTTACCAATGGAGATGGGGGCGCGGGGCTCGTAGGCCACGGAGCAGAGGAGGAGGGAGAGGGATCCAATCTCAAGGCGCAGGACGGAGGCGAAGGAAGCGCCCACGGTGCCCAACTCCCCCCCTCTGGCTTGCCGTACGATGGCGACAAAGGCGAGAAGGACCAGTTCCCAGCGCGCGGCGGCTCCGGCTCCACCGCCGAGGCGGGGCACGAAAAATACGCTGTCCCGTCTGAGGAGGCCGAGGTGGGGGAGTAGTTTGGGGAAGGTGCGGGCGAAGGTAACGGGGATATGGACAGAGAGAGCGAGAGGGAGAGGTGCGATGCGGGTGCACTGGGGTTGGGGTAGGTGGAATACGGATACCCATAGCCTGAGGATGGGGGATAGCTGTTTGAAGGTGAAGGCGAGGTCGCCGCGGACGAAGACGAAGACGAAGATGAAGATGATACATTGGAGAAACTCGAAGCTGAAGAAGACGGGAACTCTGAAGTCGAGGAAGATGAAAGCGAGACGGAAACGGAAACGGAGGTGGGGCAGGGCGTTGGGTACGCCTGCTTTGACGGGAATAAAGATGAAGAGCAGCACTCTTGCTTTGGATGCTTCGAAGACAAGGGCAGCGAGCCACAGGAGGACGGCGCGGACGCGGAGTAGACGTGTCTTCTGACGCGGGGGTCCGCTACCGGACTGCTACAGGCGGACTCGCACTCGGACACGGAGGACGACGAGGACGACGAGGCGGAGGAGGCCACTGCGCAGGGGGGCACGTTGAGCGCGAGACTGAGTGTGAGTGGGCGCGGGCGGGCGCGTGCGCATGCGTATGGGTGAGCGCCTACGGAGGCGGAGCGCGCGTACGGGCTGGCGGCGCGGGTGCGGCGCGGGGTGCGCATGGGCAAGGGCGCGGGGTGGGGCGGGGCCTGGGGTGTTGTGTCATGTCAGAAAAGAAGGGAAAATAAATCAAAAGAAAGGGAACGCACAACAGCGCACGCCATCGCGGCGTCCGGCTCCAGCAACTCCAGCTCCAGCTCCAGCTCAGCGACCACCTGCAAGCTGCTGCCGCCCAAACAAATGTGGGAGGAAATCAGCGAGGGAGGCGGGCGCCTGCCGTATATGTACCTTCGCCCGCAGTGGCGTGCGGGTGACTGACAAGGTAGACAGGGGAGTGATATGATTGAGATGTGGGTGATATGCCTGTATATATCGAATTGACAGACACGAAACGTCGAATGTCCAAGCGCCGAAACAGACGCGGCGACGGAAGTTGATTGGGAATTTAGGAATTAGATTCAGATGTGATACGCTGATATGCACCCTGATAGATGTGGATGTGGTTCGAGATTTAACAGAGGGAGAAGCTGATACACCGGGTGCGTTTGCGTGTTTGAAGTGGGGTAACACCCGGTGTTAAGTAAAGTCACTAGCTCGCCCAGCACGGAGAACAAAAACGAGCGGTGCATGGTGAATGCCCGCAGCGCAGCTTTCGCATATCACAGTTCCGACCAAACCTCGACAGGGTTTTGGCTGTGACGTGTTCCAATTTCAGACAAACGCTGCGGAAATGAATATGGACCCCCGGATCACACACAGCCACGCACGGATCAGCGTTGTCATGCGCTGCCGATCAGAATCAAACAGCTTGGTTCTTGATTGTGATCGCTCCGAGTAATACGGACGCCGAAACGGGTTACTAGCTTGGCGGTGTCACAACTGGCTGACGGCGGCGTTTTCTTGATTGTTTTTTTTTTTTTTACACTGTACAGAACACGGCGTTTGGTTTGGGCATTTTATTCTGGGTACATCTTTTTGCCGCAAATGAAGTCCGGGACCGGACCTCGGGCAAAGGGCTCATCGGGACAGCTGTCTACGGCCATACACATTTAGTCAAACGTCGCCCTGGACTAAGACTAAGGCACCCCTATTTGTCTATGGCGCACACTAAAGCAAAACCTGAAGGGTATCTCAAGTGAGGGCTATAAATATACACACAAGTTCGGCGTTTCCCATCCAGTTTTACCTTACTCTCAAACCATCCTCATCTGGAATCTGGATCAACGCCGTCGGACTACAATACACATCCACATGATATCTCGTTCGGGACACGCGTACGGCTAGCAAAATTACGTGTATGTACTTAAATAGAGAAATACCGAATCACACTGTACAACAAGGTTAACGCGGATCCCCACCTCATCTAGTCTACACGACATCGTACCAGATCGTACCATAAATATCTTCATCCGCATCAGTTAACATCCGCATCAGTTACCGCCGGTACTATGAGTGCGATTAAGTATTCAATTAATTTTTTTGATTTACTGCACCCGAACCCGACTGCATGTGCAGTATTTCCCGCCACCGTACTCTTCATGTCGGTATCACGCCTTCGATCGTGTTTGAACGGAGTCGATCATGCATGATGTAGTGGAAGTGGAAGCTGGCAGAAGGTATGCGCACGGGCAACGTCCGTCCATGCAACCGAAGTTCCAACACTCTTCTTCCTAATCGCCTGATTCTATTTATTTTATGTATCCACCTCCACCTCAACTTCCAGGTGCGAGTCCGAGTCGACTTTCTTTGTGCAAATACTTAATCCGATGTCCTCATCCGCGGGCGTCGCTATCGATATTCGATATTGATCGAACTTACCACGCGGCTCGCGTCAATACCGGGCGGGTCAAGGTACTCATCAACCACCCCTTCAAGCTCGATAATTACAAGGCTCCCCGCCCGAGCTTCGAGCGCAGTCAACCAACCCCCTTTGGCGCCGGCCAGGAATTATACCCTGGATCGGACGGCCATAAACGCGGGGTCGGCGTCGGTAACCATGCTCCGTCGATATCCGTCGCGACTCGGGCGGCGGCGTGCCGGAGTCGGGTAGGCGGGGTTCGGGGTAGCGGCAATAAGAAAAGAAAAGAAAAGTAGATGACACAAAGAAAAAAGTAGATTACACGGAGTGGGTGGGCCTTGCCGAGGTAGCCGGCGCCGGGGAGGAGCAGTATCATGCGAGGATCCGAGTGCCATGCCCGGATCCGAGGCGGGGCGGGGATCCAACCAATTGCAATTGCAACGGACTCGGAGCGCGCATCCCCGGACTAAGCTCGAGGTGGGTGTTACCACACATTCGATCCCGTGTTCAAAGTGGAGGACTAGTGCTATATTGTGTGCATGTGGAAGTGAGGTGGCAATGAATGAAAATTAAAAATAAATTGACTCTGAGTTCGATGGTTAGGGAGGTAAGTGGGTTCGAGGCGCAGAGGGTTGCGGGGCGCGATGGAATGTATTTACCTCGTGGGTATGTTTCTCGGGACACATGGACCTGTCATCGGAATAGTAATTTACTCCGCGGCACTGCAGCTGTTGATCAAATAGGCTGAACACTGAAGTTCACGAAGCCTCGTCGGGCTGTGCTGTCCATCTGAATTTCGGTTTCGGTGCAGTCTGCTCATCGATACTCAGGCTTCAGCATGCACTAGCACTGCCAATCATTCTACTGAATCTACTCATTCAAATTCCATGGCCTTGACCCGACCAAACCCGCAACTTGAATTCCGCGCGAGAACGGGTTCCCATGGTTCTGAACTCCTTCACTGAGTCCGCAACGTTGTTGTCCCGTCGTTGAACTCCCTCTCGCTTCTCGATCCGCCTGCTGAATTAATCCATTCCAATTCCATGACCCTGACCCGACCAAACCCACAACTTGAATTCCGGCGAAAAACGGGTTCCCATAGTTTTGAACTCCTTTACTCATTTCCGTTCAATGTTGCTGTCCCGTCGTTGAACCCCCTCACACACCGCTCGGTTATCGAGATTAACCATGAACTGGCAAACATTCTATTCTGTTCAATCACCAAGGCACTGACCCCACCAGACCCGCAAAAGTTGAATTCCGGCGAAAAACGGGTTCCCTTGGTGATCACAGTACAAGCACAACCCGTTGTCAATATGGTTCTTCGGGTAATATTGTTCTTCGGATCTGACCGTGGTAAGTAAATTCAAGATGAATTGGACGCTGGCATATACGGTTGAATTGAGGTCCAACTCTTCGGCGCCGAAACCTCCCGATCATCTTCCGGAAGTTTCCGGTTAGCTGTGGGTCCCAGCCATGGTTCATCAGTATTACTCTAAGCGATACTCTTGAATGTCCACTTTTGGCCCTCTCATTATATTAATTCTCTCAATCAAATCAACGAATGCGTGAGAATCCCAGCATCAATTGCACAACATAAATGAATCAGTGTTTGCAAATTTGAGGTCTCGCGACGGTAGGTAAAAGAAAGTGTCTGTCTCGCGTATGTACTTGAGCTAAGTAGGTCTCTCGGCGCACGGAGGTCTCCATCCACCGAGGGGAAGGGGCGCTTGTCAATCAAAGATACAGAAAAATAACTTGGGCGCCGGGTTGTCAGATGGAAATGGCGAGAGCTCGGTGGTATATTTCCAGCGACTTTCCCAGCGGCTCAGTCGATTGAGGTGTGCGAGGCTCATCAAGCCAAGCCAGCTCCCAGTCTATTATCTACACTCGCTCCGACTTGAACGAACACATAACTGTCGAGGCTTGGGCTCAGCTCTCAGACATGGCTCTCTAGAAGCAGTGTGAAGTAGTTAGCCTGAGGCTCCTCGACCTTTCATCTGCTTCTCAACATGATCCAAATATCACTTCCATGTTCTACTCCCGCTCGGGCCGTTCCCTCCGGAAAGAACACATAACTATGGAGGCGGGGGCTCAGTAGTGAGGCTCAGCCCGACACCACGGGCAATTCTCTTCATCTTTGCCTCTCTAAATGCCAGAACTCTCGCGTGGAATTTATTTTCTTCACACAATCGATTCATCAAACCTTGTATATGTGTCCCTCGTGGGGCTCGTAGGTGGCGACATCCTGATACAGTAGATTTGATTCGCAACTGTCAGTGATTGACACCATTGTGGGACCTACAGGCTCATGTTGAATTTATTTTCTTCTCACAATTGTTTCACCTAACTTTGTGTCTATGTCCCTCGTGGGGCTCGGAGGTGGTGACGTATCGATGGGTTTTATTCGCAACTGCCAGTGATTGGCACCATTGTCCTTACTAATGCCAAAATCATCAGCTTCTCGGATTGTTGGGCGATCGCGAAAACGCTGAGGTAGCATCTCAGCTGCATCTCGGCCACAACGCGAAGTATGATTGGTTCCCAGATTTTTCTCTCGATGTCATTGAGGCCAGTGCTAGCCAGTGCGACTTGTACGAGCCACCCGCGCACTGTCGGGACTCGGGGTGCTCGGCTGAATAAGTTCTGGACTGCCAGAACGACTGTTCAACTGTTCGATCATTCCGGGGCTCAGTCACTGCTCGGCCGCAATTTGCCGTTGAGAGGCCCTTGCCAGTCGGGTTGGTGTCAATTTGAACGTCAATAAGTTGTAGGTGGCCTGTTAACTCCTGCTAATCAACTGTAGTGACCAACCGTTGATCTCCCAATTAGGCAAACTTCTGAATTCAGTAGGTCAAGCACCCCAGATCGGTCCATCAACTCGAGGTTTGTGGGAAATCACATTTCAGTGAACAGCCGTGAGCACAGGCAGACAAGAACTTTTTTCGGGATGATTAACCGACCTGCGAATCCAGCATAATCGACAGCCAAGATCATTGACTTGATAATCTGAACAGAACAGCCCCTCCGCAGTTCGAAATCTGCGCGCGGTGAACGCATGCCGCAGATCTGAAGCTATTGTCAATTCCTCCGCAGTTTAATTCACTCAAAACTCCATGTGCGGTAACCGAATGCTGTGGATTGGAACCTATGAAATTATGATCAATCACCGACGCCCAGTCTTTGAGCTCGGTTGTAAAAAGTTACTCTCCGAGGTTCATCATGCAAGTATTTTACCCACTCATCACAGAATCAGGACGAACACGATCACAACATCGATCCGGTAAATTATTGGCGACAAAATGGGTTCCCATGGCGATGCCAGCTCTGAGCGGTGCTCCGCAGTGTTGTGATATTATACTTAGATTGGAGCGTCCCATGGTCCAGAAATCGTAGGTACAGCCGCGATGGAAACCTTTGCATTTTTCTCCTTGGCTCTCCGACCTACCTTCCAGTGACGGTTTTCAAGTTGAATTCATTTATGTAAATTTGGTCCAGCGTTGTCTCGACACTAACTATTGGCAGTGAGATGACGGTGAGTTAGATTCGTAACTGCCAAAAAAGTTCTGCTTCTCAGAATGTTGGGCGATCGCGGGTCCACGGATATGCTGAGGCAAGGACTCACCCGTGTCTCGCTCTCATCCCGAAGCGCAGATTGATCTTTCATATCAAGTTAATCTTATCCCTAATCATTGGGTGCGTGCTCTGACAGGAGCTCGCGCATACTGTCGGCACTCGAGGCCATCGGCCAAATAGATTTGAACTGGTCAGAAGACTGTTGGGCGACTATCCTGGGATTCAGTCGCCGCTCAGCCGCATTTTGCCTAAAATATTCAAGGTGGACTGACTTCCAGCGAGCTATAGCTGCCTTTCTCAGTCAGTCATTGCATGATTGATTCCCAGACAAACCCACCACTTATCTGTCCGATTAGCCGAAGTTCTTGATTCATTAGTTTGGCCCTCGCGGTTGGCTATCAACTCGCCGAGGTTCAGCAAGATTGGCAATCGCTGGGCCAAAGCGCGGGCTCAACCGAGGGTCAAGTCCACAGCAGTTCCACAAAGGCGTACGATCAAACGGTGGGTTGTTTATGGACACAATTGGGTTCCAACTTGAGTTTGGGGCAGGGTGAGGGTCGGTCAAGAGATAAGAGGAAGCTATTCCGGTGTCTCACCGCCCATATTATCTTGAATTGGGCCACCGGGTTCCACTAGTATTTAGAGCTGACACCGTCTTGGTCCGGAGACACCGGCCAGTGCTCCGGCGTCAGCGGGTTTCGACACCAGCTGTTTGGTGCTATAGTAACCACGAGACTGTAATTAGTCGCTCGGACCCACAACTATCTACGCATCACTCTTCGCGCCGGGATCACTCCACCACTTCGGGTAAGGCGGGGCACAAGATTCTCACGCGTGTGAATTCTGATTCTTTTTTTTTGTTAACCGCAATTACACCTCAGACTTGGGAGCGAAGGAAAGTACTCGGTAATTGAGAGCGCCGAGAGCGGTAAGGGCTAATCAGAGGCATGATCTACCACGAGGGAGAGTGTTGCTGGTGTCGCGGTCTAAGTGCGGGAAATTGCCAATGCAAAAATTGAATTAATTCATTAAAATAAATAAAATAGAAGCCATCACCTTGAGGCGATGTGCGTCGTTGTATGATGTGGCACTATTATCTAGATCTCATTTAGTAGGAATCCTATCCGGCAGGAACAGATCTTCTACTCTTGGCTTGTGAATTGCACCTCTTCGTTCAATTGTTTTAAAATGGGCGGCTTCTGGATTCCGGATTTCGGCAGTGTCTTGTTATAAATTAGCCCTCACGACTCTCATAAGATATCGATAAAGTCTACACACCGGGGAACACACACGATCACGTTGGTGTTGAAACAGGCGCCACTTGCTGCCCCATATGACAGATCCACGCACCGACGGCCCCGCCCGCCGCCAAATGCCACAAACCGGCGTTTCACGGCTAGAAATCAATTGAAATATTGTACAGCTGACTGGCAGATTATATTATGCAGGGTAATCATTATTTGGAAAGGTACGCCGGCTTTGACCGCCTTGATTACCCATTAGCACCCCACAGGGAATTGCGGGCGGCAAGTCAAGTGTATCACGACACTGACAGCATCGAATTCAAAGGTGCACACATCAAGATTCTTATACATACATACTACATACATTTTTTGTAATTCTTTGAGTGGAGATATCGTCAGATGCGTTGCAAATTTCCAAAGTGGGTTGAAACCTATGGTGAAACCTGCCTGGCAGCGGATTTATGCAGACTGATACTCCAGTCCGTCTAAAGACCATATTGCACGGAACAAGTTGAATGTTTAAGAACGGGGAAGTGAGGTCCGTTGTCGCGGTTAAATTTCCATGAACCTTGGACACGATTATGACGAACAATCAACCTTGATTCAGCCCATTCAGTCGTCAACTGACTGTAGGACTTTCCCACTCAAAGATGGCGAGATTTTGAGCGAGTGTATGATCTGCTCCCATAATTGATTTGATGATTGACCGAACTAGACCGAATCAGTACCCATCGTCATGTCAACATGAGTTTTTGACACTTACTGCCTGGCTGTGTAATGCGCATCCCGCACTGTGAGAGTCTGCGGGTATGCAGGGTAGGTAGGTAGTATTAAACGGCAGGGGATTTGGTCGCATGTTGTATTAGTGCAGCACGCCCCAAGCTCGAGCTCGCAAATGATCCTGGCGTGTCTCAGATAGAGTTGCATACATAGCGCCCTGGTGGTGAACAACCCGAGATATGAGAATATGTTTGTAATATGCGCAATGAATCACTGAAGCCATTCCCATGTTCTTGCGAGTTCAGCATCTGCCCATGAGAGATATCAACCACGGACGCAACATCTCGACATTAATTGTGGTATGCGATCACACGTGTAACAGTTCAAGTATTGGTCACAGAGAATAACAGTCATGAAAATTTCACCTCGGCTGATGCGACCGCCGCTGTGTGATACGATGGATGTCGAGGCTAAAACTGGGCAGCCGGACAGAAACTCGACAGCACGATTCGATCCAATTCAATGTTGAGTTACCGTAGTAATGATACACGCACCACGGTTGACAGCAGTCGAATGTCGCCGAATGGCATTCACAGGCAGCAGTGGGCAGCACCCATTGTCTTAGTTCTGCTGACCTTCGCATCTCGAGTTTTTCAACTCAACTGATTTCTATCAGATCAATGTTCGGACAAGCACTTACGGTCTTATCCATCCGTAACTCTGTCTGAATTTAGTGTGGAATCAATCGTTATCAATCTAAGGCGCGCCAACCAGGCGCCAACGGTCAAAGCAACCGGGCTTTCCTAAACAGGTACGTGGGAGTGCGAGTCGGTCCCCGAGTTCAACAACGAGCCCCTAAATGAGGTTGCGTCGCCTATGTAGGCATGGAAAGCGCCGCCCGACACAAGTACGTATCCTGTGAATACTTGGTATTGCGACTGGTTTCAGTAATCAAGTGTTGTCGGTTTCATGACGTACTTCCACTAGAGATTAAGGCCCAAGGAACTCGTTGATAAGTTGGTGTTCAAAAAAGATATGGCTTGCTGTGGAGACCGAACCTGTACAAGATAGATGCAGGGACGGCTAACCCTGAGGCAACAGGCTGATTTAGGGATTCAGATGGAAAAGGGGGTTGACACGCCAGGAATCAATCAGGAGGAGCACAAGAGCACATACTTGGTACGCAGGGAGAATCAAATTTTGAGCAGGTACACGCCTGCCGACGCTGCTGAAGTTCGTATACCTATTTTCAGGGTGCCAGATGGTTGAGGGAGATTTACATTGCTGTGATGCGCCGTGCACATACGTTTCAGGCTCCTGGGAGATGCCGATGGAAATTCTCATTGAAGGACGTGAAATGGTATACCGGTTGATTCTAAAAGATGATGCAAGGAGAACACAGCACTTTTACAGACGGAGTTGAACATGGCCTCTGAAAACTCGAAGACTAGATGCATGTCAGCCTGCGAAAATCATTACTCCGACTGGGTAGACGGAGTAGATGTGAATGCCGAAATGCACGTATCCGGAGTCAATCAGATCATCAATATCAAGTCAGTGTACAGCCAAAGAGGCGTATACGTATGCCCTTGCATTCGGCATTTCCTGAAAAGAGCAAAACAAACAATCAGCGCTTGTTCAACAGCTTGAAGGCTGTACCCCTAGTTTCTGCGTGCCCGTCATTCTTCCTGTCAATGTCTACAATAGTGCTACTTATATGTCCGACAGCTTACAGAAGAAATGGAGGCAGACGAAGAAACGTCCCGGTGAGATCGGCAGTTGTTCGATGGTCCCGGTACTGTAAATAGTAACTACTTGACCAGATATGTTATAGCCCTAACACACATGCTGAAAGCCCTCTTGAAGACGATGATGACAGATTTGGCACGAAGTTATTCCTAATTCCCAAGATCCGGAGCCACGATCTTGATACATTGCTGAAGTCACAGCAATGACGCACCGAGGAACCAGTATCATTGCCCCAATTCTATCCCGATATTCCGCATCGGCAGCGTCCGGTATTGAAGCCACGCAATCAGTGGGAGTAAAGAAGAACCGACTGCGTATATAGCACATAGTTGGCACCGCAACATTAGCATTTTGATGGATAAGCCCCCCAATTATAAATTTATATCTCTCAGATACTCCGAGTGCGTTCCGATCTGAAAAACAACATGGCAGCCTCAGGAACCTGGAGTCAATGACTGGATGATTCATGCGATAGTTGTCGGAGGCATCCAGATACATGATTCACGAAGAACAAGTACGGCGCACAATATCGCCGCTAGAGATCTTCGGTGTCTTCGAATCGGCGACGTGGATGTTGTGGGCAAGTTGATGGTAAGAGACCAGCAATTGTGATAGCCAGTGCCGGCACAGGTGCCCATTCCTGGTCTGTTCCGATCATTTCCTTCTCTGCTCCTCGACGGCCACTTCAAACTCTCTGGTCTGTGGCTGTCCTGCGATACTTCGCTCAATAAACCCATCTGGAGGCTCTGCTGCCGCAGATATATCAAGCCACCATCGTACTTACTCATCATCCGTCCAAAACACCGCGCACCGCCTTCCAACCGCTATCTCTGCTCAGTCGGTGCTGTCTTCAAGTTATGCGGTGCTCCTGCCTTTGATTGTGTCTTGCCCGACGTTTCGCGGTCCCCCTCGCAACGGACATCTTTATTTCTAATTGCGCGCGCAAGCGGTCTCAGATACTCTGTTGCACGGTGTTGCACTTTATATTCACTTCAGTATGGGCCAGGACGATCCAGATCTACTCAGGATCGATTTTCTGTGTTTTTTTCATTCGAAAATTTTTCGAGGCTATTCTGTGGGTTGACGGTACTTGCGACATCACCAATTAAGCCTACACACAGTCCGGAAGATGATCACCTTGCTTCCACCACTTAGTATCAACTCGATTCAGTCCAGTAATGGACCGACAATGTTTGAAAGTTATCCCAGTCCAATATCGTGGATGAGTTGCGTCGACTCAATATTAATCACCCACATCTTTTTTTCCACGAGCTGCAGCGTCTCCGCCTCGACTACGAATTGTTATACTGGTTGCCCTGATGAGCTTCATCTCCAATTTCCGTATCTTCGCCGTAGAGATCCAGGACTCCGAGGTCCGAAGACCCACCGCTCTGTCGGATCATAGCGTATTGTGTGCACGTTGCTTTTTTGCGAGCGTTCCATGGCGTGCGGCAAGGCACTGCCTATGCCTGTCAGCGTGATGTCGGAAACGACCCAAAATCAAGGGATCCAATGTCATTCTCTGCAGCTGTCAAATTTGGTCATATCACAAATGATCGCAGTACTCGAGACTTCTATGGTGTGTTTGAAGTTATGAAGTTATGAAGACAATTCCACACCCCAATTTGACGTCCGCAAAGCGCGATAAATCGAGTGGGCATTCGGCATCGGTGAGGAAATCTGGGATGGTATCGGCGAGGACGCCCACGCCGGTTGCTGGCATACTCGTTACTAGGGATCCGCTGAAGCGCTTGGTGCTCGCGAAGAGGACATTGCTGTGCGCATAATTAATTACTTACGCCTTCCCGATCGTATTCCCTTTTAAGACATAGTTTTTTTTTCCTTGTTGGGCCTGATTTTGGTATCACTCGAACCGCACCATAAAAGCGCATCGTTTGGTGCTATTCTTATGGGTATCGACCCAGGTTTCAACGTTTTGAGGCCATTCTTTCTCTGAAGGACCGTCAGCCGCGCCCATTTATGTAAGTTTGCTCTTCTTTACTGCATTATCCATTATCTATCCCATGCCAGATTGCTTCGCTTCGCTCGCAATGACGAATTTGGAATTGGGGAGGGGCCATCCTTCTTGCCCCTTTTCAAATTCAAATTCTTCAATTGTATCGAATTGTGTTTCAATTTGCCTCTGCGGAATTCTTTGAGCTGGAGGGACCTGCCCGCGTGTGCGGGAACCGGCGGAATTACATACGATAGAATCCCGTGGACTGGGAGTTTGGTGTCGAACATTTCTTTTGAATTCGGTGATCAGCAATAAATCCTTGAATTAGAAAGTGCTGATCAGAGGATGAAGCCCCTATTCTCGGGCAACTGGCAGCGTGAGAAGCCCATCGTGGCGGTGCCACGTACATATCGCTTTGCACCTACCTCACACAGGATGGATCCTGAGGATAGATTTCCCTGTGAACTATGGTTGGAGATGTTCACTTATCTGCCTCAGGATGCTCTGAAGCACGTCTCCCTGACCCACCGCATCTTGTGCACCATCTCGCGCCCACTTCGTTTTAATCACTTTGAACTCACATTGTCATACGATCACGACATTCCCTCGCTCTCGGCAGCACAAGTACATCACGCGCTACAGCGTCTAAACTTCTGGGTGTCACCCGATATAGTGCCACTTGTCCGCTCATGCAGATTCTGCCTCCTGCAACAGCGAAGGCAAGAAGACCGTGCATGGAAGCCATCTGGCGACGAATATATTCTGTTGCGCGCGTTCTTCGAACACGCCGCTCCCGCGGTTCACCGGCCTGCAGGAACTTTGTGCTCGCGGACTCGAGTTTACGCAGATGGGGATGGCGAACTTATGCGGTTTGCCCTCTTTGACCCACCTCCGCATCTGCGACTGCACCATCGTCCCCGGAGAACACATCGATCTCTCTTCGTTGGCACTGCGGGTATCAATTTGCAGTTTGTATTTCGACCGTACTCACTTTGCCAACCTCTGGATGAGTCTCTTGTCTCCCCAGCTTCTCCGGGAACTGCATGTTCAGGGCCACGGTTTCCGGAATACAACCATGCCTCCAATTATGCCTTTTCCCTGCGTGCAGAAACTAAAATTGGACCTGGACATCCGAAGAACGCAAAACCGCGCGCTCCTGGACAATTTTTCGGCCGTTCAGGTGCTCTCGGTCGTGGACAACTTTTTCGGAGGTCTTGAGGACCCCAGTCCACATGTGGAGCTGCCAGCTATATTTCCAATCCTCAGAGAATACACAGGCACCTCCGAGATGCTGCATGGATTTATGCCGAGATCCACTCTTACTCGCCTCACTATCGATGATTGCAATCCCCGCGAGCTGCAGGGACTCATGACATCGACATCGTCCAATAACATAATCACCCTGAGTGTGAGCTTCAGACCCTTCGCGGATGCCTTCGATAACCCCGAATTCGACTCCTTGTGTGCTCTTTTCCCTCAACCCACCGACCTGCGGATTACCATATGGCCTGACATGGAGGATGACGGCACAATCACACCTCAGGTGCGGCTATTCCACTCATTCTGCAAATTCACATTGACGTAGTATAAATAGCCCGCGAAATTCCTCAAAACACTTGGCGAGACCATCGCCCTCCCGCAGACGTTGGAACATTTGGCTCTGATCTGGGAATTTACCGAATTGGACTGGGAGGTGGTCAGCACCGAGTTTACACTGAGCAACAAACTTGTTCCGCCCGAGTCCGAGATGCCTGCGTTTGCGGTGTTGCGCGCCGCGCTGATCGAAAAGTGCCCCATGCTGATGCATATCTACATCGCTACCGATTGCTTCTTGTTTCAGTGGCGCAAACTGGCGGATGGGACAGCGGAAGAATCTACCGTGTATGACTTTGGTGAGAACTATCAGCTGAAACTTAGTGGGTCACGTCAAACTTACTAAATAGACGACATAATGGTCCTGCGCCAAGCTGAAAAACATGTCGAGTTCTGGCCAATTGTCCATAACAAAGCTGCTCAGATGACGCCATTATACCAATGGAAATTCCTTTGACCTGGTTCGGGACCACTGTTTTGAATTTCAGGAGTATTTTATCCACCTACAAAAACTTATGCTTTCTTTGCAAATATAACTCTGATGATGCATGATGCACTGAGGGATTCCGCCGGTACACCAACGAGGGAATGCAAGCCGCGAAGATATAGAAGTAGCCATTAAGCGAAAAGGAAAGAAGTGAAGGTAATAAAATTGTTGTGCTGTGTACATACACATTTGGTCAAACGCCGCCACACCCTGGACTAAGACACCCCTATTTGTCTATGGCGCACACTAAAGCAAAATCTAAAGGGTATCTCAAGTGAGGACTATAAATATACACGCAAGTTCGGGCTTTCCCTTGCAGTTTTACCTCTCTCAAACCATCCTCATCTGGAATCTGGATCAACGCCGTCGGAATACAATACATATCCACATGCAAATGTCGATATCTCGTTGTGTCCCCGAACGGCTAGCAAAATTACGTCTACAGTACTTATATAGTGAAATACCGAACCACACTGTACAACAACGTCAACGCGGATCCCGACCTCACCCAGTCTACACGACATCGTACCAGATCGTACCATAAATATCTTCATCCGCGTCAGTTACATGGTCCACACATCCGCATTAGTTACCGCCGGTATGAGTACGATTAAGTATTCAATTAAATTTTTGATTTACTGCACCCGAACCCGACTGCATGTGCAGTATTTCCCGCCACCGCACTCTTCAGAGTCTTCACGGTATCGTGCCTTCGATCGTGTTTGAACGGAGTCGATCATGCCTGATGTAGTGGAAGCGGAAGGGTATTCCCCATATATGCGCACTCCTCCCTACATAACACTTCTTCCTTGCAATTGTAATTGCTTTGGCTTCACCTGATTCTATTCTTTATATATCAATCCCACCTCTACTTCCAACTCCGAGTCCGAGTCGACTCTCTTCGAGCAGATGCTTAATCCCAGGTCGTATGCTGGCGTCGTTATCGATATTCGATATTGATCGAACTTACTACGCGGCTCGCGTCGATGCCGGGCGGGGTGGGGTACTCATCAACCACCCCTTCAAGCTCGATAATTACAAGGCTCTCCGCCGAGTTCGAGCGCAGTCAACCAACCCCTTTTGACGCCGGCCAGGAATTATACCCTGGGTCATAAACGCGGGGTCGGGGTCGGTAACCATGCTCCGTCGATGTCCGTTGCGACGCGGGCGGCGGCGTGCCGGAGTCGGGTAGGCGGGGTTCGGGGTAGCGGCAATGAGGAGAGAGAAAAAAAGGAGATTACACGGAGTGGGTGGGCCGGCGCCGGGGAGGAGCAGTATCATGCGAGGATCCGAGTGCCATGCGCGGATCCGAGGCGGGGCGTGGATCCAACCAATTGCAATTGCAACGGACTCGGAGGGCGCATCCCCGGACTAAGCTCGAGGTGGGTGTTACCACACATTCGATTCCTCGTCGATGTGTGTTAGCAGAGGACTAGTACTATATTGTGTGCATGCGGAGGTGAGGTGGCAATGAATTAAAATTAAAAATAAATTGACTCTGAGTTCGATGGTTAGGAAGGTAAGTGGGCTCGAGGGGTTGCGGGGCGGGATGGGATCTATTTACCTCGCGGGTATGTTTCTCGGGACACATGGACCTGTCATCGGAATAGTAATTTACTCCGCGACACTGTTGATCAAATAGGCTGAACACTGAAGTTCATGAGGCCGCGTCGGGCTGTGCTGTCCATCTAAACTTCAATTCAAATATGCCGCACGCTTATCAATACTCAGCATGGGCTGGCAAGCATTCTATTCATTTTGAATCCCCGGCGAAAAACGGGTTCCCATGGTTTTGAACTCCTTCACTCATTTCCGTTCAACGTTGCTGTCCCGTCGTTGAACCCCCTCACACACCGCTCGATTATCGAGATTAACCATGAACTGGCAAGCGTTCTATTCTGTTCAATCATTCAAATCCCAAGGCACTGACTCCACCAGACCCGAAACTTGAATTCTGGGCGAAAAACGGGTTCCCTTGGTGATCACAGCACAAGCACAACCTGTTGCCAATATCGTTCTTCGGGTAATATTATTATTCGGATCCGACCTTGCGCCTTTGTGGTCCGTAAATTCAAGATGAATTGGACGCTGGCATATACGGTTGAATTGAGGTCCAACTCTTCGGCGCCGAAACCTCCCGATCGTCTTCCAGATGTTTCCGGTTAGCTGCCATGGTTCATCAGTATTACTCTAAGCGATACTCTTGAATGTCCACTTTTGGCCCTCTCATCATATTATTTATGTCAATCAATTCAACAAATGCGTGAGGATCTCCAGTATCGACTGCACAACATAATTGAATCAATGTCTGAGGTCTCGCGACGGCAGGTAAGAGAAAGTATCTGTCTCGCGTATGTACTTGGGCTAAGCAGGTCCCTCGGCGCACGGAGGTCTCCATCCACCGAGGGGAGGGGGCGCTTGTCAATCAAAGATACAGAAAAATAACTTGGGCGCCGGGTTGTCAGATGGAAATGGCGAGAGCTCGGTGATATATTTCCAGCGACTTTCCCAGCGGCTCAGTCGATTGAGGTGTGCGAGGCTCATCAAGCCAAGCCAGTTCCCAGTCTATTATCTACACTCGCTCCGATTTGAATGAACACATAACTGTCGAGGCTTGGGCTCAGCTCTCAGACCTCGCTCACTAGAAGCAGTGTGAAGTAGTTAGCCTGAGGCTCCTCGACCTTTCGTCTACTTCTTAACATGATGCAAATATCACTTCCCCGTTCCAGTCCCGCTCGGGCCGTTCCCTCCCGGAAGAATGCATAACTATCGAGGCAAGGGCTCAGTGGTGAGGCTCAGCGCGACACCACAAGCAGTTCTCTCCATCTTTGCCTCAAAATAGGTCTGACTGCCGGACCTGCAGCTCGGACGATCTCCTTCCGCTCGCATTGAATTTATTTTCTTCGCAATTGATCATCCAACTTCGTATCTCTGTCCCTCATGGTGCTCGTGGGCGGTGACATCCTGATGGTTTGATTCGCAACTGTCAGTGATTGGCACCATTGTGGGACCTACAGGCTCACGTTGAATTTTCTTCTCGCAATTGTTTTACCTAACTTTGTGTCTATGTCCCTCGTCGGGCTCGGGGGTACCCATACAGACGGGTTTTAGTGGAAACTGCCAGTGATTGGCAGAATTGTCTCCCATGGTCCTTGCAACTGCAAAATCACCGGTTCTCGGACTGTTGGGCGATCGCGAAAACGCTGAGGTAGCATCTCAGCTGCATCTCGGCCTCAACGCGAAGTATGATTGATTCTCAGATTTTTCTGTCGATGTCATTGAGGCCAGTGCTAGCCGGTGAGACTTGTTCGAGTCACCTGAGTACTGTCGGGACTCGGGGTGCTCGGCTGAATAAGTTTGAACTTGGAGTGCCAGAGCGACTCTTCAACTGTTCGATTATCCCGGGACTCAGTCACCGCTCGGCCGCAATTTGCGATTGAGAGGCCCTTGTCAGTGCCTTTGGGCGGGTTGACGTCAATTTTAAGTTGTAGGTGGCCTGTTAACTCCTGTTAATCAACTGTAGTGACCAACCGTTGATCTCCCAATTAGGCAAACTTCTGAATTCAGTAGGACAAGCACACGAGATCGGTCCATCAACTCACCGAGGTCTGTGGGAAATCCGATTTTAGTGAACAGCCGTGAGCACAGGCAGACAAGCACTTTTTTCGGGGTGATTGACCGACCTGCGAATCCAACACAATCGACAGCCAAGATCATTGACTTGGTACTCTGAACAGAACAGCCCCTCCGTAGTTCGAAATCTGCGCGCGGTGAACGCATGCCGCAGATCTGAAGCTATTGTCAATTCCTCCGCAGTTTAATTCACTCAAAACTCCATGTGCGGTAATCGAATGCTGTGGATTGGAACCTATGAAATTATGATCAATCACCGACGCCCAGTCTTTGAGCTCGGTTGTAAAAAGTCACTCTCCGAGATTCATCATGCAGGTATTTTATCCACTCATCACAGAATCAGGACGAATACGATCACAACATCGATCCGGTAAATTATTCGCGACAAAATGGGTTCCCATGGCGATGCCAGCTCTGACTCCGCAGTGTTGTTGATATTATTTATGGATTGGAGCGTCCCGTGGTCCATAATAGTAGGTACCACCGCGGTGAAAACTTTGCATTTCCCCCGTGACTCTCCGACTTACCTTCCAGTTGGGCTGAGGACTCCCGGCTATCAAGTTGAATTCATTTTATTTGCTAATTGGTTGGTCCAGCATTGTCCCCGTGTAGCCCGGCGATAACTATTGCCAGTGAGACGAGTTAGATTCGTGACTACCAAAAATTTCTGCTTCTCAGAATGTTGGGCGATCGCGGATCCACGGATATGCTGAGGCAGGGACTCACCCGTATCTCGCTCTCATCCCGAAGCGCAGATTGATCTTTCATATCAAGTTAATCTTATCCCTGAGCATTGGGTGCATCATGCAGGGTTTGACAGGAGCTCACGCATACTGTCGGCGCTCGGGCCATCAGCCAGATAGATTTGAACTTGTCAGAAGACGGTTGGGCGATTATCCTGGGATTCAGTCGCCGCTCAGCCGCATTTTACCTAAAATAACCTGTCATATTCAAAGCCAGTGAACTGTAGTCGCCTTCGCCAGTCGATTATTGATTCCCAGACGAACCCACCACTTATTTGTCCGTTTAAAGTTCTTGATTCATTAGTTTGACCCCTCGCGGTCCGTCATCAACTCGCCGAGGTTCAGTAAGCATTGGCACTCGCTGGACCAAAGCGCGGGCTCAACCGGGGTTCAAGTTCACAGCAGTTCTACAAAGGCGTGTACGATCAAACGGTGAGTTGTTTAGGGACATAATTGGGTTCCAACTTGCGTTTGGGGCCGGGTGAGGCTAGGTTAAGAGATAAGAGGAAGTTATTCCGGTGTCTCACCGCTCATATTATCCTGAATTGAGCGGAGGACGTCACCAGGTTCTACTAGTATTTAGAGCTGACACCGTCTTGGTCTGGGGACGCCGGCCAGTGCTCCGGCGTCAGCGGGTTTCAACACCAGCTGTTTGGTGCTATAGTAATCACCGGACTGTAATTAGTTGCTTGGACCCACAACTACCTACGCATCACCGCCTGCCGGGATCATTCAGCCCCGCGTAAGGCGGAGCACAAATATTCTCACGTGTGAATCCTGATTTTTTCTATGTTAATCGCAATTGGACCTCAGACTCGGGAACGAGGGAAAGTACTCGGTGATTAGGACGCGCCAGGAGCGGTAAGGGCTAATCAGAGGCACGAAGGAGAGTGTTGCCGGTGTCGCGGTCTAAGTGCGGAAAATTGCCAATGCAAAAAATTAAATTAATTCACTAAAAAAAGAAATGGAAGTCATCACCCTGGGGCGATGTGCGTCGTTGTATGATGTGACACTATTATCTCGATCTCATTTGGTAGGAATCCAATCCGGTAGGAACAGATCTTCTACTCTTGGCTTGTGAATTGCACCTCTTCGTTCAATTGTTTTAAAAAGGGCAGCTTCTGGAATCCGGATTTCGGCAGTGTCTTGTTATAAATTAGCCCTCCCGACTCTCGTAAGATACCGCTAAAATCTACACACCGGGGAACACACACGATCGCGTCGGTGTTGAAACAAGCGCCACTTGCTGCCCCATATGACAGATCCACGCACCGACGGCTCCGTCCGCCCGCTAATGCCACAAACCGGCGTTTCACGGCTACAAATCAATTGAAATATTGTACAGCTGACTGACATATTATATTATGCAGGGTAATCATTATTTGGAAAGGTACGCCGGCTTCGACCGCCTTGATTGCCCATTGGCACCCCAAAGGGAATTGCGGACGGCAAGTCAAGTGTATCACGACACTGACAGCATCGAATTTGAAGGTGCACACATCAAGATTATTTACTACAACGTTTTTATAATTCTTTGAGTGGAGATATCGTCAGATGCGTTACAAACTTTCAAAGTGGGTCGAAACCTATGGTGAAACTTGCCTGGCAGCGGATTTATGCAGACTGACACTCCAGTACGTCTAAAGACCAGATTGCACGGAACAAGTTGAATGTTTAAGAACGGGGAAGTGAGGTCCGTTGTCGCGGTTGAATTTCCATGAACCTTAGACACGATTCTGATGAACAATCAACCTTGAATCAGCCCATTAAGTCGTCAACTGACTGTAGAGACTTTCTCACTCAAAGATGGCGAGGTTTTAAGCGAGTGTATGATCTACTCCCATAATTGCTTTGATGATTGACCGAACTAGACCAATTCAGTACCCATCTGTGAGAGACTGCGGGTATGCGGGGTAGGTAGGTAGTATTACACGGCAGGGAATTTGGTCGCATGTTGTATTAGTGCAGCACGATTTAGAATTACCCCAAGGTCGAGCTCGCAACTGATCCTGGCGTGTCTCAGATAGAGTTGCATACATAGCGCCCTGGTGGTGAACAGCCCGAGATATGAGAATATGCTTGTAATATGCGCAATGAATCACTGAAGCCATTCCAATGTTCCTGCGAGTTCAGCATCTCGACATTTGAACACCGGTCCATGAGAGGTATCAACCACGGACGCAATATCTCGACATTAGTTGCGGCACACGATCGCGCGCGCAACAGCGCTGGAACCGGTCACAGAGAAAACAGTCATGAAAATTTCACCTCGGCTGATACGACCGCCGCTGAGCGGCTGTGTGATACGATGGATGTCGAGGCTAAAACTAGGCAGCCGGACAGAAACTCGGGGATATGTCAACTGCGACACTCTCACTCTCGGGTTCCCAGTTGGTTTCTTATTAGTTGTGACACTCTGATAGGACCAATGATTATCCCTTTGGATGCCATGGCCGGTGTCAGCCAAAATTTTGAGATTTTGGGTCGAAAACCTAGGTTCTGGTCGGCCAAAAATAGGCTCCCGGTGCCCTAAATCCTAGGTCCATTTCGGCCAAAAAGATGGTGATTCAGTCAGAATTTTGGAAGCAAAAATACACTTAGTTGGGCACTTTCGGTACAGAAAGCAGCCTAGTTACTCAGACCGGTCGCCAATGCTGCAAAAACAAGGCTGGGCAGAAAAAATCATCACTTTTGGGCCGTGGGAACTAAAAATTACCCATTTTGGCAGCCCCGGCTAGGTCCGTGTCGGCCAAAAATCAGCAAAATTTCGACGAAACTTGTCGGCCAAAATTTGGGGGATTCGAGATTTTCGGGACCTGGCCTCCAAAGGGATAATCACGGGTCCTACTTTGATGGGCTGGTGGCAGACTAATTATAGACCGTTTCTCGTACATTAATTGCCTGGGAACTCAGCAAGATTCAATTTCCCTAACCCTAACCTCCGAGGCAAATATATCCCTGAACCCCCAGAAGCTCCACAGCACGATTCAATCCAAATTCAATGTTGAGTTACCGTAGTAATGAAACACGCACCACGGTTGACAGCAATCGAATGTCGCCAAATGGCATTCGCAGGCAGCAGTGGGCAGCAACAATGTCTCAGTTCTGCTGACTTTCGCTTCTCGAGTTTTTCAACTCAACTGATTTCTATCAGATCAATGTTCGGACAAGCACCTACGGTCTTATCCGTCCGTCGTTCTGTCTGAATTCAGTGTGGAATCAATCGTTATCAATCTAGGGCGCCAACGGTCACAGCGACCGGGCTTTCCTAAACGGGCGCGTGGGAGTGCGAGTCGGTCCCCGAGTTCAACGATGAGCCCCTAAATGAGGTCGCGCCGCCCCATGTGGGTATGAAAAGTCGCCGCCCGACATAAGTATGTATCCTGCGAATGCTTGGTATTACGACTGGTTTCAGTGATCAAGTTGGTGCGCGGTGTCGGTTTCATGACGTACTTCCACTAGAGATTAAGGCCCAAGGAACTCGTTGATAAATTGGTGTTCAAAAAATAATATGCCTTGCTGCGGAGACCGAAACTGTACAAGATGCAGGGACGCACAACCCTGAGGCAACAGGCTGATTTAGGAATTCAGATAAAAATGAGGGTTGATAAATTTTTGACCGGAATCAAACCCTGGATGAGATAAACCAGGAGGAGCACGAGAGCACACACTTCGTACGCAGGGAAAATCAAATTGTCAGCAAGTACGCGCCTGCCGATGCTGCTGAAGTTCGTATTCGTATTTTCAGGGTACCAGATGATTGAGGGAGACTTACAATTGCTGTGATGCGCTGTGCATATACGTTTCAGACTCCTGGATGATGTCAATGGAACTTGTCATTGAAGAAGGACGTGAAATGGTATGCCGGTTGATTACAAATAAGTTGGATCATGCAAGGAGAACAGTCCCTTTACGGATGGAGTTGACCATGGCCTCTGAAAACTTGGAGATTAGATGCATGTCAGCCTGCGAAAATCATTACTCCGACTGGGTGGACGGAATAGATTTGAATGCCGAAACGCACAAATCCGGAGTCAATCAGCTCATCAATATCAAATCAGTGTACAGCCAAAGGAGCGTATACATATGCACTTGCATTCGGCATTTCCTGAAAAGAGCAAAACAAACAATCAGCGCTTGTTCAACAGCTTGAAGGCTGTACTCCCAGTTTCTGCGTGCCCGTCATTTTTCCTGTCTACATTAACTTTATAGGTCCGACCGGCCAAATCCGTCTTCATCTTCTTCAAGAGGGCTTTCGGGACGTGCGTTATATGCGTCATAGCTACAACATATCTGGTCAAGTAGTTACTATTTACAGTACCGGGACCATGGCGGGACATTCAATGCTCCGTCTGCTTTCGTTACCTCTGCAAGCACGAAGTTATTTCTCATTTTCAAGATCCGGAGCCATAGAACCTATGACATTGATACATTGCTGAAGTCACAGCAATGACGCACCGAGGAACCAGTCCAATTCTACCCCGATATTCCGCATCGGCATTGTCCAGTATTGAAGAAGCCACCAAATCAGGGTGGGAGTAAAGAAGAACCGACTGCGTATATAGCACATAGTTGGCACCGCAACATTAGCATTTTGATGGATAAGCCCTTCAATTATAAATTTGTATCTCTCAGATACTCCGAGTGCGTTCCGATCTGAAAACAACATCAGCCTCAGTAACTTAGAGTCAATGACTGGATGATTCATGCGATAGTTGTCGGAGGCATCTAGATACATGATTCACGAGGAACAAGTACGGCGGATGTTTTGTGCCGGGATCGGTTCACGGTGGTCCCGATTCCATGTCTGTTCTGATCATTTCCTTCCTGCTCCTCGACGGCCCTCTGGTCTGTGGCTGCCCTGCGATACTTCGCTCAATAATAAACCCATCTGAAGGCTCTATTCATCAGCAAAAGCACAATTCACGCGCCATCTTTTGATCTTGTGATGTCGCGTAGCTCTCGTGGACGCGACTACGCGAGCCACGAGACCGCGAGACCGCGAGAGCATTTTGAGTGTTGAATATAATTGACTTCGCTTTTTGGAGGAGGAGGAGGGAGAAGGGAGGAGGGAGGAGGGAGAACGGTAAAGAGGACATCGATGAGGTAAGTGATTTGACGTCCTCTTAAAAAGTGTAATTATGTAAGTAATCCTGTAAGATATTTGTATCTCAATGACTGGACACCTCCATTGTAAGGAAAAAACTCAGAAGATAGATCGCAGTATATAGATGTCAAAGACAAATTTTGACAGCATTCGACAGGAAGCCCCATGTCTCAGAAAATTAACATTTTATTCCTATTTTTAATTACTCTTCCAATCCTCAGAGTATTTCCGTTGCGAAGCTGTCAAGAATAGAAAATATTGTAGAGTATCTGTCTGTACTAATCTTACACAGTATGTAGAAATTCATGTGTATGGTGATCTACATATTTATTAACAAAGAAGGCACGAAATGCGTCGAGGGAATAAGAGAAGTGAAAGTCCTCGGGTAAAAGAGCAGACCCGTAAACAGGGAGCAGATGTGCGGCGCACGCTATGCAATCAAGAGTGACAATGGCCAGTGATTTGCGGCCAGCCTGCATTTCTGGAGTGACCACCCACATGCCGGTGTCGGGGTCGACGGCGTCGCCATGGAGACAATACCAATGGACCAGAGCACAGGAGTGGCTCTTACCGGTGGTGTCGGTGAAGGAAAAAAAGAGCAGGACACGGCCGATGACCATGCCCTGCATCCCGGGAAGATCTGCATCAGTCTCAATAAAGACTGTGTCGCGGCGAGGATATAAGCCGTGCCAATTGGGATGGGAGCGGATTCGTTCACGAGACATCCCGCCCACCCCACAGAGATCACTCGGTGCGTAAAAGCGGGCAATGGCGGAGTGATGGACATAGATGCGGCCGAGGAAATTGGGGCAGAGGTCAAGGGGAATATCTTCGTCATTTTCCGAATCGGGATGGAGCTGAGAATAGAGAAATCGGCGAAAAAGCGTGGGGAATGTGGGCTGCTGGATGTATGTAGCCAGAGGCTCGAGACGCCGGGGATAGTTACGTTCTAGACAACAGTCAGGTATGTCTCGATGGGGCAGAACAAAAAAGGAAATCTTACCATGAGTAATGGCGAGCTCGACAGAAGACAGTGAGCGTGGGCCAGGCACATCGCCACCGTCGTCGTCTTCATCATCTGCCTCTGCATCGGGACCAGGAGCCTCTGGTCCTTCACCACGCATGACCATTTCAGCATATGACAGCGCCGTGCCTGCCATCATACCCTGTTTTTGAATATGTTCCTGAGCGCCGCAAGTCTGTCGAGTCGGCATATTGTGCGCAGCATCTGGATGAGTGCTTTGTACCGACTGGAACGACGCCATGGCTCTTTGACAGCTTTGATATGCTTCGACTCGGTGATCGAGGAACAGAGTCCGTTGGGGGAGCCGAAAAGATGGATGGAGGGTACATAGTGGACGAGAGAATGCTGCCGGGGGAGGGAGATGTCGATGCGAACCCCAGTTTGAATGAAGATGTCACGATGATGGTGGAAGCGGGTCAGAGCTCCCTTGAGCTCCTCAATGGTGTCCGAATTGAGAGAGTTTCGGCGGGCTAGATAACAGAAGTCCATAAAGGACGCAACACATTTGACCATTTGCGGCGGGACGTGGCCTGCAATTGCTGCAATATAGACCTGATAAAGGTATGGTGTGAGCTCCTCGGTGTTAATACATATGTAGTACGGGCTGCGTACCTTCATCAAAGCCTTCGAGTCATCGCCAGTCCACTGGGTAAAATCCCGACCATCCGGAAACCGACGCAAGCCGGGGAAGGAAGGAACCGCTGCAATGCTATTAATGTATTCATCATCAGTGAAAGTAAGACGGGAATGACGCAGGCAGGCCATACCGATGATCAATGTCCGCAATGATTTCGAGCGCCCTAGATTCGCCATATGTTGTATGTAGATATTGGTTCACCCACTCGACAAGGTGGTCTTTGAAGGTGCCCTTGATCACCTGGTGCAGCAGGTCGGGTGACAGGAGCTCATGAATGTCCGCGCGAGGGAAACCGTGTGTAAAAGGCTAGAGAATTTATCAGAAGACTACGGTGGAGGACTATGATAAACTTACCACGACATCGGCACGGATTCCAAACTCATCCCACAGAGTTCCCGGATCGAAGCAAGTGATCAGGAAGTCGGTTTTCTCATGGGTCCGGCGCCGAGCACCTTGAGCATCGAGGTGATGTGGTTTTGCATCGCACCTGATGAGGGGTTAGTCGTCAGTATCATATAAGCAACGAAGACGAACTTGGGACACCAATTTTGGACGATGGAAGTGAGCCAGACCTGCTCGGGATAATCTGCAATGTAGGGCCCGAGGCCGTAGATGGCTCGGCGGAAGTGGCCGTCAGGGCATTTGATGACCTCGGGTGTCGTCATTCCCTGCTTGAGAGGCTCGAAGACCTGGGCTAGGCACGCATGGTACAGCTGGCGTACAAAGCGCTGATACACGGGTGACTTTCTATGTTTCTTCGTCGCTGTTTGGAACAGATAATTGTGAGAAATTGCCCATTGGAAGTAACTCGAGCTTACTTTTAGGTATAGGGAGGAAGGCGACAGGCAGCACACCATTCCCATGAGCACGTCGAGCAACTCCGGTGAGCACTCCTGGTGATTGGTAGACCGGGTGGTACTCTTGATGTCCGGTAGCCACGGAAACAGTCGTTTTGTCACTGCCCGCCACGATTGGGACAAAGGTCGCGCCGTGTGTCGAGGCGTCTGCCCGGGATATTTTGTCCTGCCATATATCTTTCAGTTCATGCACAAATGAATAGATAAATCAGCACTCACTGCTTGCGTCCAAGCCCAATTTGCGGACATCAAATTTGACCAAACACGTCTACCCTGACCGTCGAATTGCCGGTACGGGGCATAATCAATTTTATCCGCAAAGTCGGGATTCTTCAGCTGCTGGTGGAGGACCGTCCGAGAGTCGCGCGCACACAGCTCGTATGTCTCGGTCATCCATTTTGGAGGTACCGGAGGTTGAGGGCCCGTGTAGCGTATCTGATAGACTTTCCACGGCGCGTCCCCGTGCTGAATCGAATCGATGGTGTCGTAAAGTTCTTGCGCCGTGCGCCAGGGTGGACTGTCGCCATACTGAAGGACTTGCGCTGCCCAGAGATCAAGGGCCGTATTTATTTCCCCAGCAGAGCTTTGTAGCTGGACGAAATGAAAGTGGGCAAAGTCAAAGTCCGCGCGCGATTCAAATGGTGCAAATGACTCCGACAGCTGTCCATCGAACTGACTGAGCGGTGGGGGAGCGCTGCCCGGGGCCAGATAGGTTCCATGACGGTCGCAGGGAAGGCCTATGAAATAAATCAAGTCCACGACTATTGCGTAAAGAGGTTCAAGAACTGACCATTCAGTTTAGGATGGCGTATCTTAATGTGTCTGTGCGTATCATCTTCCTCTTCGTCGTCGTCGGAGACAGGCGTGAACTCCCTATGAGCACTGTTGTGGTGGCGGGTACGCCCTCCTGAAGTGGTGAAGCTGCGGGGACAATCGGGACATTGGTAGCTTGGCATGTGGATGCAAACGGACTTGGAACAAACTCAGAATGGGATCAGGTGAGACTAGGCAGTTGGATCACGAGCCGACATATCAACTTGTGTCAAGTCCGCATACTTACCTCGAAAGAAAATCTCCTGGCTCCTCAATAATGCCCCCGAAAAAAAGTAAAGCCTCTACAGTAGGTTTTCAGCATGCATTAGCAGTAGAAGTACGACTAACCGTGATCACACAGGCTTCAGACCGTCCGGCAGCTCCACCAAAGGCTAAAGGAAAAAGAAAAGTCCCTGGAGTAAGCTTCGAGCATAATTGAAGCGTAAAATTCTGACACAACGACAGGGACATGCAGGGGGTGCAAACTCGGACTACGAAGAAAATGCTGCCCCTTCCAAACGTCGTCGTCAGGCAGCCGTTGTCGCCCCGCGCTCACCACTCCCTGCCCGCGAAGGGCGTGGAATCAACGAAAGGCGTGGTATCAATCTCAATATTGCCGTACCCGATAAGTCCAGAGCGAAGCGCAGCTCGGCTGAGGTTGCCCATGCCAAAAGCCGCAAGGAAGCTAACCTTCGCGAGATTGCCGAACTCGAGCGATTGAAGGTCGAGAAGCTTGCGCAGATGGAGCTTGACGAGGAGGAGGAGGAGGAGGAGGAGGAGGAGTCCATGATAAACACTGTTGCGGATCTGGAGCGCATGGACACCATTGCGTTCGCACGTAACGGGGCTCTCATGGACGACGAGCTTGCAGATGTCCTCGACAATTTTCCGATGATGATGTCAGATGATGGGCCATACATCCCGATGTCGAACTCGCAGATGCAGGTGGCTCTCAGGTCGGGGTTGGAGGCAACCGGCCAGACTCTCGATGACCCTGAGTCTTCGAGTTCTGAATCCGAGGTATTCTTTCAGTTTTCCTTCGTCTTAAAGCCAGTGGCTCATCGATTCGCAGGTCCAGGCCGTTGTGAAGCGGCCCCAACCCAAGAAGAAGAATGGCGGGGCCCGCGAGTCCATCGAGGCGACAAAGCAAGAGCTCAAGAAGCGGCAGAACATTGCTACCAACAGGTGAGATACTTATATTTGCGGCGCAGGTCTGATATGTTGTTGTCGTCCTAGTAAATTGCAGCCTATGCAGCTCTTTCCTCATGGGATGGACAAAGATTGGCGCAAGCAACTCAAGGCGAGCGCCGAGGCCGAGAGTTACAAACCAAGCAAGAAAGCCTCCAAGTCGAAGGCAGACGACGATGTTTTTGTTGGAGGGCTGACAGACTGGGATAGTGCGGGTCACAGACCGTCAAGTTCCAAGGGTAAAAAGCCTCTCAAGGCTGTCACGTTCACAGGCGCTAACTTGGAACGGAACCAAAATCGAGCGAATGATGTGAGTCAACGGCGATCAGAACTTATCGATGCTTACCAAATGTCTCTCAGAACGTCGTCTTCGTCGATAGCAGCGACGATGGCCTCCCCCCGTACCCTGCCCCAAAAAAGAAGGCCCAACGCAAGCATATCAAGGCCGAGCCCGGCTCTCAACCGCAGCCATTGCAGCCGCAATCCAGCGTAATGACCGTCGCCACCCCAAGCCCCGACATCCCGTCTGATATTGCCGCCTCCTGGGATCGCAAATACCACCCAGCGCTCCTTCTTCTTCTAGCGACCTCGCCTAGTGCCTGGGACATTACGGCAGCCCAAATTGCCGCAGTTTTCCACGAAACATACCCCGACAGCTCGTTCGACATACTGGCCGCGGGAAACCGTGTAATGAAACGGGTATGCTACACATCCATGCGTGAATCACTTTGACATTTTGCCTCAGTCTCGGGATCGTTTGAATAATGGTCGCTCCTGGTTCCCTACTCAGGCCCACATAGTCGTCGAGGAATTTTTTGAGCAGGAGCGCTTTACCGAACTCAAGCCGTCCCTGAGGAAGCAGAAGATTGCTCAGTATGCGGCCGAGGCAGTGCTTCCCGAGGGACACATGCTCTGGTCGGGACCCCAGCTCCTCCCTGCGGGTGCTCCGCTCTATAAGGTAAGTCTCAGTATCCGAGTCATTGCTGTTATTTCCTACTCGCTGATGCGCTACACAGGCCGCCACCGGATTTTGCGAATCTGAGTTTGTCGTTGGAGTCCTTACTCCCTTCCTCAAGAAGATCGCGGGTGCTTCTCCCGATTTTCGCTTTTTGGTCAGTGGAGTAGCACTCGCCGCTGCTGCGGTACGTCATTGAATATCTCTTTTATTTGACCTTGACTGAATTTCGTCGGCAGCTTGAGAAGGAATTCGCGATGTATTCGACTGGGGAATACGTCACCGACGGCCATCAATTCTCGCGCGATAACGTCGGCAGTCTCGTCGATGACTACGCGACTAACATCAAGGCCTTCACCATCCGCAAATGGGATTCCATCTTGAGGTGTTGTGGGTCTGTGCCCCAGGTTGCCCCGATCAACGCTGGCCCGTCCATGACCACGACCCGTCGTGTTCTCTACATCTCCAGCAGTCCTGTGCACGGGTCGTAATCAGTGTGTTAACTGCTGCTCCATATTCTCAGCCGCTGATGTATCGCAGATCACTGTCTACAATATCTTTTCCCCTCATCCGCGCTCCCCTTTATTATTTGTTATCGACAGGGTGTTCTCGCCCGTCCGCTCCTTGCTCACCCATCATTTTGTCTATTACTGCTTCCTGGGCCTCCTTCAGCCCGTCCGCTCGTTAGCCGTCTACTTCACTCGCCTCACTGCCTGCTGGGTCAGCTGCCCCGTCCGCTCCTTGCTCGTGTACTCTCTCTCTCTACCTGGGCCTACCGGCCTGTCCGCTCCTTACCTCGTCAATATACATCCCCCCTCTCCTCTGATATTTATTCCCGCCTTTTACATGGCTTACCTACTACCTATTTATTAGCCCGGTTACCTGTATTCCATGCAATATATGGTGGTCTCGTCGCTCTCGTGGCTCTCGTGGCTCTCGTGCCAATCCATTTTAGACAGCTCTCGTGAGATTTTAGACATAGCTCGTGATTCGCGTGCGCGCGAACTTTGATGTCTTGTACGCGCGCGTACGCGCTCGTACGCGAGGTCACGAGCAGATTGTATAAATCCCGATGTTTTCTGCTACCACCGATATATCAAGCCTCCATCGTACTCATCATCCGTCAAAAACACCGCGCACCGCCTTCCAACCGCTATCTCTGCTCAGTCGGTGCTGTCTTATGCAGTGTCCTGCCCTTGGATTGTGTCCAGCCCAATATCCCGCGTTCCCATCGCAACGGACACCTTTATTTCTAATTGCGCGCGACTGGTCTCAGATACTACTCTATTGCGCGGTGTCGCACTTTAGATTTACTTCAGTATGGGCCAGGACGATCTGGATCTACTCAGGCCGATCGTTTTTCTGTATTTTTTTTTTTCATTCGAAAAATATTTGAGGCTATTCTACAGGTTGACGGTACTTGCGTCATCACCAATTAACCCTACACACAGTCCAGAAGATGATCACCTTGCTTCTACACCTACCTCAATCACTGCATTCAGACCCCCCTGTAGGCACAGTTGCGCCCACCCTCGCCGATCTCCGCCTATGGGTTGCCCACTTAAGCCAATGTTGGTCGACGTTAATAGGTGTTGGCCAACATTGGTCTAGCATCCCTACCAAGGCAAAGTCTGCCCACCTTGGTAGATCTTCGCCAACAGTGGTGTGCCTATCTTGGCCAACCTTGGCCAACCTGGGTCTAGGTTGGTGTCAGCTGGAATGGCTGGACGGGTACAAACCATGTCAGATTTTGAATTTGGTTAACTAGGCTTAGCTGGGCTCATTGGCCTATGTCAGTCTATGTGTGCCTATTCTGGTTGGAATACCTAGACCAACCACAGCAGGGATGGTCAGACAGATTGGCAGGGGTCGGTGCACTGGTCTACGCATCTGCCTATCGGGATCTGGCAGACCTGTGCCTACAGGGGGGTCTGAACGCAGCGAATGAGTATAAATTTGATTCAGTACAGTAATGGACCGACAATGTTTGAAAGTGATCCCGGCCCAATGTCATGCATGAGTCGCATCGACTCAATATTACAAGGTTTTCGGAAACAGCTGCAATCACCAACATCTTTCTTTCTCCGTGCTGCACCTCTTCGCCTCGACTACAAATTGTTATACTGGTTTCCCTGATGGAGGATGTACAGCACTGGATTGAAGCCTGAAGCAATAAACTGCACACAAGCTACGAGCCTAACCCAAGGCCTAACCTACGATTTTGGATGGTCCGGACGGTCTGTATACAGTACCAGACTCTAACGGGTAACCGGAGAAAACAACCACTTCACTTCCCACTTAGGTATATACATATTGAATCGAAAGTAAGCACCATTCAGAAATTCTTGAAACAGGACCTGCGGCCGCATGACCGAGCGTGGAACCGTTACACAGCCGGGCACTGCCACTCATTTCCACAGCTCCTCCTACCACTACCCAACTCTCAACCTCTCCATGTTAATCACCGATCTGGACGCAGATGTACTCTTGAACGTCCTCGCATTGACTGACGTGTCCACAATTCTCTCTCTCTCCAGGGTCGGGTCCTTTCTGCTCCTTTTTTCATCGACTAATAGGCTTCCACTGTCGTGCAGGTTAACAAATTATTTCATAACATTGCCCTCTCACGGCATCTGTGGATCTCCGTCGTCCGTGTACTGTATCTTCGCCGGTTGATTGACGCAGTACCGGACGAGGTTCTGGAGACCTTGACGAGGGATGCGCTCGTCGAGGAGGTTAAGCGGGCCGTACTTGGACCACGTACATGGTCTCAGCGAAGAGGTCCCCCAGCAATCTATCGGGAGATTACTATTCCAATGGGCGCTCGGCGACGTCAATGTGAATTACTACCTGGTGGTAGATACCTACTGTGTTACGTGGCGCGGGACGACACGGCCAGAGATGTGGAATGCTGGGAGGTCTACACAAAACAACGGGTGTGGGTCTGGTCCCGGCCGGGATGCAGTGTAGTACGTGCGGGCTTCCATTTCCCTGACAGAGAAAACGAGGCCATCGTATACATCCTATATTGTGAAAGCATCGTCGTCATGTCTGTGCTCTCTACTCATTTTTTGGATCCCTTTATAATTCTTTCTTCCAGAGGGGCCGACGAGGCTTTGTTTTTGAAAGTGAATCTGGAGACAGGTCACTCGGAAGAGCTCTTTGATCTCCCGTATGGTAGATGCCATCGTCCGCAGATCTGCGGAGATTTGTTCGCTTGCTGCTTGGGCGATCGGCGGCCAATGCTGGATGTTCTCTTGATCAATTGGCGGGCCACCGAATACGTCATCTTGAGCTTCCCAGATCTGTCGGTATGAACTTGAACCCTACCTCCTGTGCGTTGCTCACAGTCACTGCTTTTGCTTGCATTTTTTCGGTTGTAGGGAACTTTTGAAATGTTCAAGGGTCATTTAATAGTCTGCCACCGGAAATCTGGATCCACCATGGATCATGTTTACATTTACTCGTCTCTGGACCTTGCGAGACATTGGCGCCCCCTCGGCGAGTCTTACAACTGGGCCTATGACTCTGATCCGAGGTCGGATGCATCCGTGACCTTCGCTCTCCCAGGCGGTGATCCCCGTACCAATCATAGGTCGCACTACATCTCCTTGTTTGTCGCGGAGAGTCCATTGAAGCAACAGACATACAACTTGGTCGTCGAATCCAACGATTTTGTTTCCCCCCCAGCACTATCCCGCTGGGAAAAGATACGAAATCGGTTCTTCAAACGGACGTCCGGCAGGAGGATAGGGTGGATAACGACGACTCTTCGCTACCAGCTGACTCTGCGCTCAGACACATCTCTGCTTCGGGAGCCCACGCTTAATTCTATCTTTTGTTATGGCGCGGACGACTTTCCCTCCTTGATGGATTGCATGACCGTGACCGCGAGCGGGAAGTATCTTCTGAACTCTACAAACCATATCATTCGTCGAGTGGACGAGGCGGGACTCAACCATCCTTTCGAACTTAATTTGCCTTTTTCGAAGCAGGACACGCTGCATAGCGTACATATCTCATGTTCCACGGCAGTGGTGGCTATATACACGTCGCGCGTGGTTATATTGTATTATTCATAGAAGGTACTGCTTCAATTTGATGCCTTCGTTTTTCTTTTTGTTATCATCTTGTACATGTTTAAAATCGCACTCTCGAACCACGAGCCGCTTTTGTTCGGAGGGGTAAAATGTGTTCCTTGAAGAGAGCAAAACAAACAATCGATATGAATTATTGATGTCTGTTCAAATTTTAACAGCTTGAAGGCTATACCCCTGATGTCTCCGTGCTTGTAATTTTGTTCCTGCCAACATTAGCGCCGCATGTCGAACAGCCTACGGACGAGGTCGGCGGTATCGGGGAAAGTCGGTAAGTTGTTGACACTGGCCAGACACTACCTGCCTAGCTCTGGGAATGCGGGCGTGGGAAGGCTTTTTCGTGCATTCCGGTTTTAACGAATGCAGTACTGAGCACAGCACGTCTCCCTCAGCTTACCCCAGGTGCGGTTCTGGCCTGGGAGCTGGAAACCATGCCCTCATCCTTAGACCATACCATATAATTTGTGTATAATCCACAGCGAGTAGTACTGTAACAACGTATTCAGCTAGTATGCAAAGACGCTAAACCACCTAAAATGGCTCGGATTCGCTCCGGATTGCCTGATGAAGTCATATAGTCCGCCAGCGTGTCGCTGATTTGTGCTCGAGCAGACAAATCTTGAAGCCACGCATGCCCAGGTCGGGAATTAGGAGAAACCTCAGGAGACATCTGAGGTTGTCCAGCATCGAAATATGGTGCAAATATCTTGCTGCTGATGAGTGCATCCAGCAGCTCGGAACCGCGCGGAAAATCCAGGTGATAAATCCGTTGTATGCCGTTCGCTAATTTAACCTGCTGTGTTTCGTGAACAGCTGCGTGAGGCTCCAAGTTTTTTGCCGTTATTAAATGGAGAGTCTCAACCGCTTGGTAGGGAATAAAATCGGGTCTGCAGGCCTCAAGGAACTCGGAAAGGAGGACGATGTGCACTTCTAGAATGCGATCGAACAGAAAGGTTCTGTCCCTCCTATGGCTGTCAGGAGGAAGCATGATCACTGTCTCCGGGGGCAGTAATAATTGATGACTGGCTTCGTGGCCAAAGGGAGGGATTTGGCCACCAAAGCTTTGACAATGGTAATGACCGAAAATGTGATAGGCGGATCAGAGGAGCTGGCATTATCGGTAAGTGTCGCCAGAACAGATTGGTTCGATTCAGCATAAGATGCGTGTCCCAAGGAAACCAAACGCCACAGCGCCATCATCACTTGTTCTCTTGTATTCTGATGCGCAACCTTGTAGGAGATGCGGCTGGATGGTCCATTGGACAGTGTTATCGGAAAATCGGACCACAGTCTATGGGTGCTGTGAGGGCGAAGTTCTCCGTCGAAAAGGAGTTCCAGGGGCCTCTTCGACTGCCTTTGGTTTATATAGTAAATTAGAGCGCTGGGGATGGGTGTAGGCTCGGCTGGCCGCCCAAAGACCCACAGCTTGTCGACAAGGATATCAGGCCATTCCCTAGTTGGGGCAGTCCATCTGTCTGCACGAGTATAGTTCACAACGTTCTCTAGCGCATCTTCCAAGTCCTCCTTCAATGTAGAGAATGGGACCGAACAATGAAGGTCGAGTATTTTCTGAGTTTCTGTGAAGCGGGAGTCGGGAGCGGTTTCCAGTGCGACCGAGCGGCCGAGGTAATCAAATAGGATTTTGTGGGGAGTCGCTGTGCAAAATTTGTCGACCGCCTGGACTAGCTCCGCAAGAAGAAATGAGGGATCATCGTGGTGTGTGGAGCTATATACATAATTTTTCCAAAGATCCCCCGTCCTGACAAGGTTAGCCGCCTTTTCTATGTGAGGTTTAATAGCATCGAGACTTGGAAAATGACCGTCTCTGACGTCAGTTTCAAGGCGCTTTACGAGCATGGCAAGACGACCCTTCATGTAGCAAAATGTGCTCCATTTCATCAGCACCACCGCAGAGATGGAATAATGGAGCATGTCCGTCTCGTGGGTCTCGCTTCTCCACTTTAAGTGATCAATGAATCGAGAGAAATCCAGAGGATGTAAGTTCGCGATGGCCCACAAAGCCTTATAGCAAATAATTTGGCGACGCCTACTGGCCTCTTCAGAGAGTAGTCCGCTGTGACAGCTACGAAGTAGCCCTTCAATGCGTGACTGTAATTGTAAGTCCGGTGCACGTAGCAGCTTCCGGATATGATCTTCGTATGCAGAGCACCTGTATTCTGGACCCCATTATACATCGGGGAGTGCCTCGACAAACGGCTCCAGTTCGATATCGTCGCTCAACGATTTGACGGTCCAAACTAGTGCCCGATAATCTCGAGCGGTGCGTGAGGCGGATATCTCCATTGCTCGATAAGACATTGTCTCATCCATACTTTCCTTCAAGGAAGATTCGACCGTGTTTGGCACATTGTCCATAGCTCCGTGACGCCGCCGCCACGCCGTGACGATACTGCGTGAGATGTGCCAAAATGCGGCCGAAAGCGGCGTGCGATAGAGACAGTCCAGACATCACAGAGGCAGGATTGTGAGCAGGGAATAGACAGCCACCAAAACAATCAGAATTATCGCGGCAACGGCTGCCATGGGCACATTGATAGGGAAGAGGAAGGCGACGAGACCCACAAAGAAGAACACAAACGACAAATGCAGTGAAAGAGGGATGATGTCCACAACAGTGTGCATGTTGAATCGTTTAAGCCCGTAATATAGGTAGGAGAAGATGCGCGCGCGAACTGCAGGCGCCGAGCGCATGTAGGCTTTATGCAAAAAATCACGCGCCCATTGTTCGACGAGCATCGCAATAAGAGCGCAGGTGAGGCTGAGTCCAAGATTTATGAATCACAACGCGTTGCAGATAAGGGACGATGCTGATGGGGTGGAATGAGCAGGTGCTGGTGCCGACTGGAACGTGCTCCCATTTGCAGCGGCCGCGAGCTGCTGTGAGATTTGGGTCAGGAGCTGCACAGTAGAATTGCCAGAGTCTGGGATTAAGGTCTTGTAGCTCTCGCCAATGAAGGTCGTGAGACTGGCGGAGAAGAGACCCGCCTTGAAATGTATCAGGACGGTGCTTCTTCAAGTTTCCTAAACAACACTCACGAATATGAGCATTCCCTCCATGTCGGTTTTCCAACTCTCCACCAGCGATTTATCATATTTTTCCGCCTCTGAAACGTATACCGCCCAAAGTTTCGTGGCCGCGGCTTCTTCTCTAAGATCAAGCGTCTCGGCTATTAGGAGTAGTTGCTTCTTCAGTCCCTTTTCAAACAGCAAGATATAGCATCTTTCTTGGTGGTGTTGGCTTTCTCTGCATCTGGCATTGTCGTCGTGTTGGAAAGATAATATTTGGGCACCCGTCGAAGCGTTCCAGATCTATCTAGGCAAATGCACTCACAGCTTTCATGGAAGCTTCGCAGCATGAAACGCCGTGTCGTAGATGGAATGGAAGGCGAGACAAGCACAGGAAACGACTGACGGCCGCGACGATTCGCACAGCCCGACCGTTATTCTACCTGCAGAAGATTCGATAAAGAGCCGCGAATGAGAGCACGAGACACCATTCCATAAGGATGGAAAAGATCACTCCCGAAGTTTTGTCCCAATCGTGCGACTCGGAGGTTCCCCAGAGTCCGACACATCATGAGGCGGTAGCTAAGACGGACCAAGAGATGGGCTATCCAGCATGCTTGAAATAGTGTGGGTGAGCCGCTCTCAGTCCACGTCTATCGTAGCAATCGAAGGTAGAGGAGAAACAGCTCTGTAGCTTCTATTCTGTTTGAGTATATACATGCATGGCATCCCCAAGGTTTGGCCTGAAGGAAACAAAAGACAAAAGGTAAGAGGATAAAGGAGGAAATGAACCATATCGTGAATGTATGAGCGCGCTTAGGGATAGACATCTGCTTCTAATTGCCCACACGTCTATGAGCAAAGGCGCTCGGGAAGTTCTGTTCGACTTCTAAAACAGCAAGGCCCTGTGACTGCAACTGCCCATCCTACGCAAGGCTCTGAGCCCCGCATCAAGGGATTTTTCGGGGATGTCTCGTAAAGCAGTGAAGCCCAAGCGCACACTGCGCCCCATGACGTCGCAGGGTATGCACACCGTGTAGACATAGCACACAACGCCAAGGCGACAACACGCGGCGTATCATTCCTCGCACCAGACGGCGAGGATGTCACGGAGAAAACTTGACGAAAGATTGCAGCAAGCAGCGGGGAACGGCGCTGATCGCGAAAGTCGTAGCCACTAACGGAAAAAGAATCGCTTCTTCCCGCAGAAGCAACGACTTGGAATCAGCGTTGTCGCAGTGTGCATCTGATTCACAGTGTCGGCGACAGAGGTCTGCCGCAAAGCGTGGACAGTGCCGGCGCTGGCACGGAGGGGCGCGCACCTCTAGGCCGTACACTCGGACGCAGGTCCCGACATACCACCTCGGCGCGGCTCCACTCCCTCCTCGCGCGCATCCCCGACATGTTCAGCAGCAACGCGCCGAGTCACAGCTTCCTGCCCGCCATCTCCCCCGCCACTGCATTAAAGTAGGAACAAGAGAAGGGGGCAGGCCTACGAAGCGGCACTGGACGCGGAAGAATGTCTCTCCAGCGAACTTTTTATCGTGCAGATGGCCAGCAGCCGCACAGCGGGACGACCACCCTCTATGAATCGTACGCCGCCCCCTCTCCAGGCCACCGCACAAGGTGGAAGGGTGGGAGTAAAAAGGAGGGGAAGCAGTGGACACGCACCCCGTCATTCGCAAAATGCTGCGCCAGCTCGGTGGGGACGGCATGTTCGCGGACGTCTAGAGGGGCGAGTATTAGTACATAACGACGCACGGTTAGACTGTAGAACGAAACAAAGGCCGAGACGGAAGCAAGACGATTTTCCCAAAAAGGAAATCGCGCGACTTCACGGCAGGGTGCGAGGAACAGAGAATGGAAGGCGGGCGACGCGTTGCTCGACAGCGTGCCGCGGCTACCAGCGGTTGGTATGTGATTAACACGCTCCTGCGGCTGCTGCTGCGTGTAACGTGCGCTACCTCCCCCCTCCCCACTACCGCTCCTCATGCGCACCTCCCCCACCTCTTCTTCCAGCTCTCCCCCCTTCCCTCTCCCCGCTCCCCCCTCCATGCCCCATAGCACACGTATCCAAAGAAAAACAAAGAATAAACACGCACCCTCCCCCTCCACCAAATCCCGCTTATTCCCCACAAATATACACGAGACATGCGCGTCCGTGTGCGCACGTCCGTCGGCGAGCCAGGTGCGCACGTTATCGAAGGAGCGCCGGGAGGTGACGTCGGCGACGAGGGTGCATTAGCGAGGGTATTATGGATTTAGTTAAGAAGGCCAAAGTAGAGAGAAGAGAAGCGAGAAGGAAGGAGCGCAGCCCCAATGCCAGGGAAAAGACAGAATCCAAAAGGAGACGGGGGTCGTCTCGACCCCGATGCCCACCGCACGACGAGCAAGCCTCCCTCCAGTGCAGGCCGTCACAACTATCCCGGGAACCCCGCTGTCCCTGACGACACGACGGACTCCACTTGCGCAGTCGACGTTGAGGCCCGACAGCGCCCCACCCACGAATACAGCACTCGACAGCACTGCGAGATACTTCTTTTCTCAAAGCACCGCGAACGCACGTCCACGGTACGAAGGGGGAAAGAAACGTGAATCTTGAAATGGTATTCGCGTCCGCCGTTGCAAGAGCAGGAGACTCGAAGACAGCCGGGGGCACGAACGCTGCGACGGAGGCGGGAATAGGAACGCGCGACTATGACCTCGTAGCCTTTCTACGGCGTGCCTCTCTGCTGCCCATCTTTGACAACGACAGGACATCGAGGCATCCTCGGGATGCCCGTCTGCATCCCCCACACCAACAGCAGCCGCCTTTTATCTCGGCACGCACGAGAGAAGATTCCGAGACGCAGGACAGGATGGCATTCAAGAAAACAGCACGCACCCGCAGCGCCGCGATAATACGACTCCGTGCCGGCGGTGTCCCAGCACTGGGGCTTCACAACCGTTGCGCCCGGACCCAGGAGGGTGATCAGTTTGGAGCCGAATTCGACGCCAAGCTAGAAGTCGAGGTAGTTAGCATTGCGTCGTGGATTTCGAGTAAACGAGTACTTACTATACTGATGGCACATGGCAAGAGCGTGTAGCATAACAAGACCACATAACACGTCCTGTAACAGTTCTCCTTCCTCCCCTCTCTCTTCCTCCCTCCTTTCCCCCGCCATTCTCTTCGTTTCCCGCTCTCCCCGCTTCGTCGCCGTGCTCTAATCCTTGTTCCAGGTCCGCTGCCTTATCAAGGGTCTCATCTACAACGCTGTTCTGCGCAAGGGGCACTTGAGGTTGGGGAGCTTTGCATTTGTTGGGAAAGGCATCTCTACAGCTCATTGCGGAGTTGTTTGTTGTCTCCCCGTGCGTGAGCGTGGACTCGGAAATCGCTGCTGCGCTTCTTTTCTCTCCCGTTTGGCACGGCGGATCGCTCGTCGTGGATCTAGAGCTCCAAACAGATAGCGAATCCCTCAGGATCCTTGGCTGCGAGGCACGGTGGGTGTCGGGATCGGGGTGTCGTGCCGCGGACCCGGGGAGCCCGGGAAGGCGCACGAGTATAGGGCCGCTGCGGGCGGGGGGTAGAGGGGCACATGCCCCTACTTGCCTACCTATTCATGGATGTTGTCTTGCCGCAACGTACGTTGGATGCCGGCGCTCATGTTGTAGCTCGGAGCGGCACGCCTGGTGCCGAGCTCGAACCGGGCGCGCGCGGCGCAAGTGATTATCGATGGGATCGCAGACAGGGCAGAGACAGCACACGGCGTCGGGGCTAGGTGGCTGCGCGCGCAGGGTTCGCCTTCATGCCTGTCTGTACTCGGCGTAGATATATGGCGCGAATGCAAGACTGCAAGTGCAGCGGCAGCGGCGTGCGTGCGCATGGATTGATGTCCGTTCTGCGCTGAGTCCTCCTCTTTCTCATTCTCTTTTCCCTCTCTCCTTCGTGAACGGCACTAATGATACTTTCCCCTTGTGTTGTAGGCGGACGCACGCGGCACATTAACGCGGGCATCTTGACCCTGCTAGGGGCATCGTTTACGAGCGGCATGAGTGCGGTGCGTGCCTCCCTTTCTCCTTGTTTTATTCTCTCCCAGTTTTTCGTCAAATTTCCTTTTTGGGATCTGCGAAGCGAATGGGGTCGCGCGGAGGCGAGATGCGCTGCACTGCGACATCGGACGCAGAGGGGAGCGTGCGCGCAAGATGTGGAGGCGGATGCACGGTGGGGCGGTCGCGGGGTGGAGACTCCGCGTTACCGTCGCCACTGGTGGAGCGCTGAGAACTGAAAGGCGGCATCCAGCGACCAGCGTGGAATCGCAGGTGCGGGGTACGGATGCAGGGAAGAGAGAGCTCGTGCTTGCTCAAATTCCTGCGCGCCTGAAACGTTGTTGCCGTCAGGATGGACAGGCTGCGCTTCTATGTCCATGGTGAACGTCCGAGCCAAGGTCCATCAAGAGCTCCATGCGTGCTATACCATCCACTCTCGTTTCCGTCGTCGGTGTGGTGATGCGAATCAGGTGCATGGGGCTTGTTCGGTGGCGTTTGTCGTGGCTGGACTGTCGGCGCCGACTCGGCGGAATGGGAGAAGAGTTCCCCGCAGGTGGGCAGTGCGGGGCCGGAGTGGAGCGGCACCTGTATGAACCAGCGGGTGGCAGTGTGCGGTTGGTGGTGGAGAGGGCCGGGACGCGAAGGGCGGTGGATATGCGTTATCTCGCGCGGATGCGTCTTGCTCGGCGCACTTCCGACAGGGAGTGGTCGAAGAGTGGGTTTGCAGGAATAGGCCCATCTGATTGGCATCTCCAGATGATGCCCACTTCTAATCCCCACTCGCCGTGGCGTCCGTACGGAGACTTTCTTGCACACACCAATTTTTTTGGTCCCTTGCGTATTCCTTTGCCAATTATTCTCAATCTCTTCCGCTCGTGATCAAGCTTCTGCGCACCGGCTTCCTCTGCTCGTACTGCACAGCGCGAGCTCATACTTACAGCTCACGATCCCGTCTCATGCGAGCACCTCCATGCTCCTCTGCCATCTGTCCCTGGCGCTTACCTCGGCGCTTACTTGCGGGCGGTACCACGCGTGGCAGTGTGTCTGATTTTATGCAGCTTGCGCATGTCGGCGTTCGGCCTCTCGCGTGCGGAGCTTCATGCCCGTCCATTGGCACCGTGTCAGTTGAAGTACTACTGCCCGCAATTGGGTTACTGTGGGTCCTTCTTCGTGCATATCCTCGGCCCGCAAGCGGGAATTTCGTACCGCTGACGCGCTGTATTCATCACGAGTGTACTGCCTTTGTCTTTGATTGCGGTGCTTAAAGCTTTGGCGTGCACGTCCATCTCCCACCCCACAACTTTCTCCCGTTGTCATTGGTGTCTCGACGTTCGGCCGAGATGCACGGGGCATCGGTATAGGTGGGTTGCGGATCATGAGTGTAGAATGGAGGAGCCTTTTTTCCTCTACCCGGCGCCATCTTGGTCAGAATACTGATGGTCTGTCTTGGATTTCTACGAATGTCAGACAAAGGCACTTTGGTACGGAGAATGACATATTTTATTGGGTAAGATCTCGGTGAGTCGACCAAAGGATCGGACCCTTTCCGGGCAATAACCCTTCAGCTCTCCTGACACGCTCCATGCATCGGCGCAGCTCAGGAAACTTCATGTAATTTAAATCGGTTGTGACAGGCGAACACATGGTGAAACGAGGACGCTAGGTGCCTGGTTATTTATGATGAAATAGACGCCTGATATCGAGAAGGGGTGTCTTTCATGTACAAAATCAACGAGAGAGATATTTGACACATTATCTATGTACCGTTTGGTGACCAAGACAAATATTATCTTCGCCGGAGCGGGCTGGGGAGGTTAAATATGTCAAGATGCAAATAAAGAACGACATTTGATACAAGTATAGTCATGGAATAGACGCTTGATGTCAATACGCTGTGGATCTTCCCGGAATGAACCACGGAGGTAGGATGCCACCGAACTGGCTATGAATGCCGGTATCTCTCTGCATCTCTCTACTTTCAGCACAAATTCATTATCCTCACAAAAGCGCACTGTGAGCTTAAAAACACCCTAGCTTCCGACATGTACCATTGTGGCACGACCAAACATAAATTTCGTTCATTCCAACGGGTTGTGGGTTCAAACTTGAACAGCTCCAATGACAGTCTAGTGGCACTCCAAATGCTGCAAGCATCGCATCTGTGACTGGCGTAGAAAATCAAGGGATAGACAGCAGCCAATGCAAATGGAGATGGAAATTGAACCGATCATAATGAAACTTGTCAGGCTATGCATGGCTTCAAATACCGACATCTCCCATCCCGTACGGCCCCCCAACAAGATGCCTTCCCACCTAACTGCCACTCAGAATCGACTGAAAAATATTACCACATGTTTGATCATGACTGCAGATACCATGGAAATACTTGCCGGTGACCTCAAGAACCCCTTGTTGGAGCCTATCTGTAACACAACTCAGTCGCTCTTGAAATACGTCGAGGTAAATTACCTCCATAAACTTTTGAATCACCGTAAATCTCAGGCCATCATTCCAGACTGTTAAACAAAACAAGAATGACTGTGCTGACCTGGTGGAAAAAACGCACGACTTGCTTAATGCAATTATTCTCGTTTATATCAAGTCGGATACTGGCACAGATTTGTCACCAATTGTTTTGAAGCATATCGGGAAATTCACGGAGTACTTGGCATACTTTGAAACTCTGCGGTTGGACTGACCACTACTGCTATCTAGGACTCTCCGAAAGATACATACCTTCGTTGAAGCCCAACAAAAAGGAAGCAAAATCAGGAAAATCTTCCGTCAGGGGGAAATCAGCAGCCTGCTCAATGACTGCAACGCAGGACTCAAAAATGCATCTGATTTCTTCCAGGTGTGTTGTGTATCTGGATAAGAACAACTCACTCAGAGATATGATATGCAGATCCTCACTGTCAACATAATTACAGACATTACAGAGATGCAGGAAAATGCACGGAAGAGGCACCAAGAGGTCTTGGACGTGGTTGAAGCACTCTCGGATGCAACTAGCTCAGATAGAGCATCCTCTGTATGTCAAATCAAGTATTTAGGAGGAATTTCAATAACTTTTTGCAGATAAGCAGGGTCTACTCTGGCTCTCACAATAGGTATGTTGTTCTAGGTCCCTCTCAATAAATGCTTTATTTATTCCACAGCTCAACCTCAATTTCGATGCTACCATCAGAACCAAAGATTTTTCATGGTCGGGAATCAGAACTTGCAGATATTCTCAAATTCTTTAGCCAGGGAACTCCCAGGATAGCAATTTTGGGGCCGGGTGGGATCGGAAAAACCGGCTTGGCAAGAGCTGTTGTGCATCATACTGACATCACTGCCAAATATCAGGAGCGTCGGTTCTTTGTTGCTTGTGATTCAACAGCAGCTAAAGTGGAACTTGCTGCTTTGATTGGAGCCCATCTAGGACTCAAGCGAGGCAAGGATCTCACTCACCCAGTTATCCAACACTTCTCTAGCCATCCCCCATGTCTCTTGATTCTGGATAATCTTGAAACATTGTGGGAGCCTGCTGAGTCTCGGGGGGAAATTGAAGAATTCCTGTCGCTCCTCACAGACGTGGGCCATCTTGCATTGATGGTGTGTGTGTGTGGAAAGGGGCTCTCTTCTTACTTTCAACTCACACCTTATCAGATTACCATGCGAGGGGCCGAAAGACCAGCAAAAGTGGCCTGGACACGACCATTTTTACAGCCCTTGAGACCCTTGGCTCAAGAGTCTGCTTGTCGCACATTTATTGATATTGCCGATAATATGCACAAGACAGAAGATGTCCATAAAGTCCTCTCACTGACGGGCAACATGCCTCTTGCAATCAGTCTTATTGCACACTTGGTTGACTCAGAGGGCTGCTCAAATGTTTTATCCCGCTGGGAGAAGGAGAGGACCTCTATAATCTCAGAAGGCGCTGACAAAAGATCCAACTTGGATCTATCTATTTCACTCTCCTTGTCAAGTCCCAGAATGGAATCTGTTCCCCAGGCAGAAGGCCTTCTCAGTCTCTTGTCCATGCTCCCTGATGGACTTTCAGATGTGGAGCTTGTGCAGAGCAAACTCCCCATTCTTAATATCCTTGGATGCAAAGCAGCATTAATTCGTACCTCCTTGGCATATAGTGATGCACACAAACGACTGAAGGTGTTGGTGCCTATCCGGGAATATATGCAGAAGTGTCGGCCACCTGGGAATCAGTTCATTCGGCCCCTTTTCAAACATTTCAAGGAGCTACTCGAGTTTTATAGGGAGTATAGTGGAACTCAATCAAGTCCTGCCACAGTTGCTCGGATATCATCAAACTTTGCAAACATCCAGAATGTCCTCCAGAATGGGCTCCAACAAGGCCATCCTGACATTAAGGACAGTATTTACTGCACATGTCACTTGAACTACTTCAGCCAGCATGTTGGCCATAGGATCAATCCTTTGATTGACCAGATTCACAATGTCCTACCACAGCTTTGTGACCTTCAACTAGAGGCTTACTTTGTTACCGAGTTGTTTGGCTCCCACATATATTACTCAAAGTCCAATCCAGAACTTGTTGCCCAATATTTGAAGCACTTTGAACAGGTGGATGATACAGATCTTAAATGTATGTCCTCATTCATCTCGGTCTATCGGTGCTCACCTGCATTTTCCAGGCAGATTCTATATTGGCGTAGCAGGCTATTATAACCATCACAAAAAGGACCCATTGACTGCTATGAAAATGTGTCAAACTGCCATATCTTTGGCAATTTCAACTGGTAACATCCAGAGGCATTGTCAAGGATTGCACAACCTTGCAAGTTTCAACTGGTACCGTGGTGATTACCCTGCAGCTCAAGAGTATGCATATGAGGCCCAAAGATTGGCCAGGATTTCTGCAGATTTTTACAGAGAAGCACGGGCACTCAGGGTTGAAGCTTCATGCAGGTACACACTTGGTGACTACGAGCAAAGCCTCTCTCTCAATAAAAGGGCAAGGGATCTTGTAGGTCTCTGTGGCCTGTCTGGTGGTGAATTAGACCATGGCATCATGTATGCTCAAGCAGAGGTACACAACTTGAAGTCAGAATATGTTGAGGCTCGAAATATCTGGAGTGGACTTCTTGAAAGGACCTCGATCGACCAGGATCCATATTACCATGCCTTTGTCTTACAAAATATTGCCGAGGTTGACGTGTCCATTGGTGCTCCAAAACACAATGTGCAGATGACTATCGAGACATCCAGGAACCTATTCCATGCCCGGGGACTTATCGTTGAAGTAATGATGTGTGATATGATAATTGGGGATCTCCATCTCAGAGAAGGAAGTACACTGGAGGCAAAGAGCCTCTTTGAAAAATGCCTTAAATCATTCATGGCACACCCTGAAATGATATCCTACTGCCTGGAACGACTGAGTAATGTCAGTCGCTGGAATGTTTCACCTTGCACATCATCTTGGACAACAGTGTACTTTGTGCATTCCCTGAAGTTGAAAGAGAAACTCGGAATATACAAAGGTCTTCAATTTCTAGGAGATATCTTCCTTGCTAGTGATGATGAAGATACAGCCAGTATTTTGTTCGCTGTTGCCTTGGTGGGATTCACCATGATGGATGTCCATCGCAGCAGAGCCGAATGTATGCTCCGAATGGGTGACATTTCGAAGGGTCATGGTGACTTGCTCAAGGCGGTGGAGCTTTGGGAAACAGCAAGGCCACTTTTTGAACGATCATCCCAGGCCAAGCAGGTTGAACATATTGACGAGAGGTTGGCCAATGTTGGAGAAGATGTGGTGGAGCAGCACCAAAAGAATTTGGCTCATCTGGCTGAGCTCAATGCACCTTCTAGGGCTGCGGAGCTGGATAATGATTTATCTGACATTGAGGATTTGCAGAAGTTGGACTTGGATGAAGGAAAAGAGCTCAACCTAGTTGCAGTTTGAACATTGAAATACGGAGGAGTTGATGTAGGAGTTAGCTATGTAGTGTCTTTATGCCGTCCTTTGTTACTGTCTATGTTCCTGCAATTCGGTTTGAAATGAATTTCTCCATTTATTTATACAATCAGTAACTTGAAACATTATTTTTGCATGTAGGCTGTAGCTCACCGTGTGGGACTCAAATTCGGTTGAACCCGGAAATAAGCAGCATTCCTAATGTCGAGTGAACTAAGTACATCCAATGGAGGAAGACTCAGGGGTGTTGTGGGAGGGATCTTCTTTGCCGGGAGCACTAACATCGTTGAGGAAGCCTAGTGAGAGGGGACAAAGCTGGGCCCGCCGATAGATCGAATCGCTTCGAATCGACTGACAGGCAGCCAACTCGGAAGCAGTAGTAGGAATGATTTATTTGGTTGGGAGGCCCAAAGTCTTGCTTTGAATTTCACAGGGACCCAAACGAAACACAAACATGATTTGCCTGCGGCTCCTGTCTGATGCCACGTGCCCAGTATTCGGCTGATATCGGCGGCCTTCGAATTTCTCCGGGACTTCCTTCCTTTCTGCTCTCATTTTCCAGAAACACATGCCGAGAGAGTCCGGCTCAAGTGAGCAATCCTTTTTTATCCTTATTTTCGGCTAAAGTTTCTGCGACCGATTCCTGGGTCCACTGGCAGATGATACTTACTCGTTCTTTTTCATCTTTGGTCTCAATGCGGCATCTTGAAAGTCTTTCTGTCGACCGAGAACCTGAAAATAGATTGGATCAAGCAGGAATCTCCGCTCACCACCACCGTCCCATCTCGTGCTATGACCCGTGAGGTTGCGTTCAAGGAATCAACTTGGGACGCGTTCCATCCGATTGTGACGATGAAATAGAGGGTCACTGAAATCGGTCCGACAAGTTGTCCGAAATGTGAGGGGAACTCCGTTTCGCTGTAAAACAACGCTTCAATTATGTGCATTCCCTGTACCTGTATTTGTACCCATCGAATACTGGAAAATCTACGTGCCCATAAACGACCATCTCGACCAGAAATTCTGTTCCTCACGATCCGACACAACATGCGACAATTGGCCTTGGAAGAATCTTTTTTACCCTATGACGACAGACGACAACAACATAAGCCTCCGTGACTCGCGCGGAAAGGCATGTCTCGAAGGGCAGTGAAGCGCAAGCCTGTGCAAGCACATAATACATCCATGACAGGAGGAAGTGACAGATGTGGGTATCGCACAACGTGTAGACATAGCACACGAACACCAAGGCAGGAAGAGGCAGGCCGCTGGAGTAACGCCAGAAATGATTGCGCCCACCGTGCTCCAGCATGTGAGAATGTGGAATCCAAAGGGTGGAGGGGAAGCAAGAAAGTTTCTGTATATTGTTCACTGGAAGTATGCAGGGATTTTATACCCTAAGAACAATGGAACAAATAAACTACGTAGGACAATGAAGACCAAGAGATAGATAGTTTCAGTCCAGCTGAAACTATGCAACGCCATATCAACAGGCTGTGTGTCTACGCACGACGTGTCCCCATACGTGTCTGCATATGTGTCGGCTTGTATTCTAGGGCGCTGTTTATAATTCCCAGGACCATTATAAACAGTTTTCAATTCCGGGTTTGTAAACAGGGTGTTTATAAACGTGTTTATTAACACTTACTGTAAAAGAACCAAAAACAGTCAAGTTTTCGGATGGGTTTTGGCAGTTTTTCACCTCAATTTTGCGCCGGCCGAGCGAAGGCAACCCAACTTCCGGACCTGGGTCTTCGTACGGCCTCTGGAAGGCTCAGCAGTTGAACTTAGGTTCAGCGATGCCCAGAATTCAAATCAGTCTAAATCAGTTTGGCCGTATTCTGAATCATCCAAGGGACACCGTCCATACTGAGGTTAGAGGTCATTCTTTGGCCATTATTTTCACTGGCGGTCATTCGATTTCTGGTCAATTTTGGGTGAGGTTGGACAGTACCAAGCACTGCCACTGTGAATTAAAAACCGGTACTTTCAGCCCGACTATTTAAAAACAGGTTTATAATCCGCTGTTTATAAATCGGTTTACAAACCGGACTTATAAACAGCGCCCTAACCTTCCTTGGGGTCGTGTTCCGATTCTTACCGTTGGAATGCAACAATTGGACCGCAATCTCAGTGTCGCGCCCAGCGCCCAGTTGGCGCCACCAGCCAGCCAACTCGGACTTCTCGGTTGCAGTGGGGCGGGCACAAACAGGCACGAACATTCTCAAACTTCCCCGATTCTCGCGGTTAGTTTGAGCAATCCACCTCCATACGTACTGGCGGGCGTTACTTGGCGCCCCGGGTTTATTGGCCGTGTAACCATCCTTCAGACGACAATACCTTCCATGAAACAATTGTTACAATGTATGGGCGCTTTCTATTAGGAGCCTTGACACGCACTCACACCAGGTGATGTTAAACAGTCGAAAAGACTCAAGTGAGTACCTTGATATTATTCTCTTCGAGTTGAGTGTTGTATTTCGATTGAATTTTATTGTTTCATCGACAGGATTGATAATCAAATTTTCATTCAACGAATCAAAAGCGATATGTACTCTGGGTCTCTCTTGCATTAATGGGCGGGTATCAATCACCCCCCATTACAGCGTGAGAGAACACGTTCTCGAGTTACGGACGGCAGCGAACGGCGCTCTCAGATTACCTCCCTGCGTCCTTACTCTTCGGCCGGGAGTGATGTACATACGCGCGGCATATCTATCCCTGGTGTCCTTACAACCGATGGATTCTCACGGAATTCATCCGGTCAATGAAACAACGAGGTTCTATTCCTCTCAAGCCCCGCCAATGCCAAGTTCCCATACAATGTAAGGCTTACAAAGAGATAGGCTCTCCATTTCCTCGCTCGATTTTCATCTGGAGCATCAAAGCGTTGGTTCCTGTATTCTTGCATGAAAATAACAAGACGCATTTTCACGTATGCTGAAATACTTTTTGGATTACCGCAGCGATGCCCGCAGCCCTTTGCTCCATCTTCTTTGATACCCAGGTCAGCGCACTGAGTGGTGGGTCATCGTGGGTGTTGCACAGAGGAGTCTAATCAAGTTTCCGGATCAGCAACCTCGATCTGAGATTCAAATCTATTCTTTCTGGTACAGCCTCGAGCCCAGCAATAAAATTGATTCCCGTTGGGAATCGGGAACTGACCGCTGGTTTCATGTAAACTCTCTATTCGTGTATTACAACGGTTAAAAGGGAGACCGCAAGTACGTTGTGAAATCAGTCGTTGACATGTCAGATCCTACCTCACCAGTCTTTATCCTCAGACGCAAAAGAGCAAATGTGGCCTGTTCGAATTGCCGCCGGCGCAAAATTAAGGTGAGTGGCATGTCCTTCCAGAATTACTTCTTTAACCCCGAGTTCCTTGATTCCTTGATAGTGCATCCCCTGTAATGATTCTACACAAGAACCCTGCGAACGGTGCTCGAAGAGAGGCCTTGCCTGTGAATATATCCCCGTTGGAGAGCATGACAATGAACTGGCTACGACTCCTCCCCCGTCGCAGTCTGCGTCACACGTATCGTCGAGCCATTCACGACCACCGACGCCGGCAACTCAAATGTCGCCTTTCCACCTTGGCGAAAATCAGGATGGTGCAAGGGCGGCAAGGAGCGGTTACCCACCACGGTCTCAAACACCAAGAATCAATCATCCAAATGCCGGTCCGTCTTACAGCAATCCAAGTCCGACACAACTTGGACGAACTTGGATACCGCCATATGCAGTTTCCCCGCGCGCAGACCAGTACGCCCAACACCCTTTCTACGGTGTGCAAAACCCGGGAGCCTCGCCCTATGCCCATGGCCCGTATGACGCTGCTGATTTCAACAGCGGGTCTTCCGCCAGTCAAATGGCTTCTGTCCAAGCCAACACCGCAAACGAGAGTTTGTGGTACCACCGACCCCCGTCCGCCCAGTTCCCGTGGGTTGCCCATTTTTGGCAACGCGTATTCGAACTAACTGTAACTTCCCTCTGCCATCCAGCTGTACGTGTCAGTGTGAACCATGCTATTGTGGTGGTGTACGACGTTGAAGCAGGAGCGTTTATTCCTATTGTAGTGGTGTACAATGTTGGAGCAGGAGCGTTTGTTCCTATTATTGTAGTTGTGTACGATGTTGAAGCAGGAGCGTTTATTCCTATTGTAGTGGTGTACAACGTTGGAGCAGGAGCGTTCCTATTATTGTAGTTGTGTACGATGTTGAAGCAGGAGCGTTTGTTCCTTTTCAAATTCTTCTATGGTTGATGCCCGCTGCAGTAGATCATACAGGTACAATACGCGGGTATATAATCGTTCAACAGAAGGTAACCGTATTCCCCAAATGATTACTAGGTTATTCGTAACAAAACTTTCGTCCGTAGATCGTCCTGACCAAGCTTACAAAATCAAAGCACACACCTTGACAGATACATATTCCGCCCCAATTAAAACTAGTGAGGATGGCAGGGTTCAGCGAGATCTTGTCTTTATAAAGGCCATCTGGAAGGGATCGAAGCTCGTCCAACGACGGGTGAGATTTTTGGCCGCTCGACCGACATCGTGGGCGTTTGGGAAAGCCGATGTACATGCCGCTGTAAACCGTTTGGATATCGGAAAATGTGGTCTGTGCTGGTAATGGATGGAGAGGTTTTGATAGCGTACTACGGGACTCGGAGGACTGTAAGGACAGAAGGGAGGTCTTCGATTTTAACCTCTTGAGAGCTCTGGATGTGAACCCGCTGACTCGGAAATCCGTGGAGCGATCGCTCCCTATGCTTTCCACAACAGTCGCGGTGGGTGGTCTCTCTTCCACGACAAGAAATCGACACCGATATCGTGGCATCGCCAGTAATTTCCCGCCCCAAGGTCGGAGAATGCGGTGCTATTGTGAATACGACAAAAAAAGGAATAGTCGAGGCCCGAGAAAAAACCAAGGAGCTGGGCAGCGCAGCCTGAAACAAGGTTGAAGGATGTATAATAAGGTCACACTTCTAAAACACTCACCGCGCATCGAACGGGAACCGGTCGATGAGACTTGAGGGGTATTTCGATCCATGAACTTTGGCTGCCATTCACCAAATAGACGGCGGGATCGGCTTGGACGAAGGCAGGGATTGACAACCTGTGGCCAAAGGTAAGCTCATGCAAAGTCACGGTTCCATACGCATACGAGGAGGATTGTTGGGTAGGTTTCAAGGGTTCCCATGTGGCCGTAACTTGGTAGGACACCTTGACAGCCGCGGATTTGGAGTCCGACGGGTTTATTGCGGTGGGCAATATCTCTGCCGGCTTCCGGCTACTTCCCGATTCAAACGTAAAGGGAAATGTGCGTGTCTCGGATTCTACGAACGACGTAGTGGTCAGACGGCTGTGTCGTGATTTACTTGTGAAGACTTGGCGGATGCTTTTCCGGGACGCATTCAAATCCGAGGTGACATGTATCACCTTCGTCGCGGAAAAAAATACATGACGTTGTCTTCCGGCTCCATCTTCCAGAGATTTGTCCGCATCTCGCAGCGTAGGGTTAGGAACCAAGGTCCCTGAGATCTAAGTTCGGTGGCACATTATTATACACAGATAGAGATTGAGCTTTGGTAACTCGCGTTCAGGACAACCCGGCCCGACCGACAGCTTGGGTGAACGATTATTTTGCCGCCAACCACATCCTGGTCTCGGTAGACAGGAATCCGAGTCGTTCGGCTAGAAGCCCAGGAAGCGGACTCTATATTAACATCTGGGGAGTAAAGTAGAACCTCTAGTTCGGGTGACCTGAGACGTAGTAAATCCTAATAAATGAAGCCGAATGTTCAATGTAAGGGTGTGTATACACTGCGTTGAGGCCCCCCGTAGTCAGAGGATGTGACTACAGAGGTAGTCGCATGGACATTGGACTACATGCGACTGCATTGCCCACTCCTTGGCCTACCTGCGCCTACGTCTGACTACCTGTGACTACGTCCGTAGTCACAGGTTGGCTTCGACTAGTGGTGTTGCAATGCTCGAATTTTATGTAAATAGTTGCTGTTGAGTTGTCACAAATCGCTAATAACGCTTGGTTTGGACAAATTTTGGCATCGGCGCAACGGTCCGCAATCAATTCATCCGATGTCACGTAGCAGATAGACATTCTTCACGGCCGCGAGCACCACTGCTCACTAGAGGACTCGAGAGAAAGAGGTTTGGGGTGTGCATTAATGAAGAAATGAGCGACACAAGTGTAGCCCAATGTTGGACGAGCTGTGCCTACGTGGGGTAGGAAGAGGTAGGACAAGGTAGGCCAACTGAAATCAGATGTAGGCACAGCTGGACTACAGCCGTAATCCGAGCTACGACAACGTCAATCAAACCTTCGACTACTATGTCTGACTACAGCTTAGTCAGACATGAGTCGCAGGTAGTCCGAGCTAGGACAACGGCGTCAGAGTCTGACTACGGAGGGTCTCAACGGCGAACGCAGTGATATACCGGAAACTCGAAACTCGTGAGTAATTTGGAATCGGAGAGATATTGTTGGATGGCCAATCGCTTTCGCTTTCTGTTCCTGTGTTCGGCATATGGGGAAGGTTGGCGACGGTGGGTCTTGCAGGACTTGCGTACGGGGTCAAAGATAGATCATGAATGTGCATTATTAAGCGATGGCTAAATAGGACTTGAGATCTTGAGAACATCTCAGGTTGTTGATGGCGCAAGATGTCGCGTTTCGGAGTCATGTGTGCAGCCAACACAGGCATTTTCACGTTCTACGCCTCGGCATGTACATTGGCTCGAAACTCCTATTCCTTTTACCTACCTACCTTTGCCATTTCTGCAAAGAATCTCCTCTTGTTTCCAACCTGTTTCAATAAACTTAGTCTAACTTATGAGGCTTTCGAACGATCGCATGTCATAAGATAGTTACAACATACGAGGTGCTTGCACTAGCGGCAGTACGTCCTTCTCTGAGCTATTAGTTGAACCGAAGCGGAACGAAGATCCTGGTCGTCTGATGGCAAGATGCAAGTTGTGATTAGTCTTAACAGCAATGTATTCCTCCAACACAGCAAGCACAACAGAGAACGAAAGTGATCGTTGAATCCACAAGTGAATGCTTCGTGAAGGAAATGGGGCGAACTGCCACCTCCGCACAAATGCACACAACGGGGGGCAGCGTCTCGGGCAATCGACCCCCTCCCAAATGCAGACCACGTGTTTCTCTCCACATCCGCAAACACACTCAAGCACATCACTCAAGTCTCTTCTCTTTCCACAACTACGCACATACAATGCCCAAGCTCCTACGTCTCTGTCTATTCCCCCCCATTTACACTACCTAGAAAACTTTGCCTTCTGGCCCTTCCCCTCAACTTGCAGAACCTTTGGGATGCCCATGGTGAGTACACCACTCAGTGGCACACGGAGGTTTCAATGCAGCATCCCCCACCATATTATTGGGTCTTCTGGTCCCTCTACACTAGACTCATTACTGTTCATGTATTTTTTTTTTCCACCTGTTCCATGCATAATATGGCATTGCGAGCACTCCTCTGTATAATCCAGTTTTGCCACCGTCATGCCACCTCATTGTCCAGTTGCCTCCCAGATTGAATTCAAGAGCAATTGGTGTCACACTCCCGGCGATTGCGGTAGAGGACTATAAGTGGCGCTGAGGAAGGTAAACTCTAGGAAAACGGAGTCGAAATATTGTGTTGGTGTATTTACTTAATCTCAAGAATGCCAAGAAAAAATTGCTTGGAACCTTGAGAAGATAAGAGGGACCCCGGACCATTACCTTGTTATTATCTCTTCATGTCTTGACTTGAAATTGACGCGATGCGACGCGGCTTAGGCGCGGCACGTGCACTATAGTTCACGTGCTCTGCATTTGGGAGGGGGTCGATTGCACCTGTAACCCGTTTCCATCGCCTGAACACAATCCCGCCACTTTCTTCATTCAACGGACTCCCCGTGAGCAGGGCTTCCGGCTCTTTTCGACCAAGCGCAACTATGGGCCACTAGTTGGTTTTATCGGCCGAAATATGTCAAACTGGTTAAACCGGTTGAATTGGTTTAAAGACGTCAAAATGGGTCTATCGGTTAAAGCAAATTGAATGGGTTAATGAGTATAATAGGGTTACTCACAGTAGACGTCCTTTTTTGCGCCCTTTTTTGCTCCTTTTTTTTTCCCGCCCTTTTTCTTGTTTGGCAGATAAATGTAACCGAGTGACCTCTAAAATCCAGAAAAATTCACCCGAGTCCTTTTTGAACACCTGAGGTGCTATGTGACCTTTAAGGACCCATAGGAGCACCTAGACTGCATGAAATGGATAAAGGGAGCCAAAAAGGGACGAAAAAGGGAGCTGTAAAACCAGGCGTTCACAGTAGTCTTTTTTCGGCCTTTTTTCGCTTCCTTTGTTTTCTGATTTCATCCAATATCGCACGTTGGACCTAGATTTTTTGGATTTACACCCTGTTTTCATGTTGAAATTGAAAAGGGGAACAAAAACCTGGAGAAAAATAGTGGGAACACAAAAAAGGGAGGAAAAAAGGCTACTGTGAACAACCCTAATGTTGGTTTAATGACGCTGGTGGTCAGTAGCATAGGAATTTATTGTAGTAGCAGGCTGAACCTGGTTCAAACGGGTTAAACAGTTTAAGAGAACTTCCCGCCAAAACACAGTTGGTTTAAGGCAAACCAAGCAGGATCTGTTCGAGCTGCACTGAGCCATGAACCGACCTCCAAGAACCCCGAACGCTAAGCGCCCAAATTCAGCCTTGAGAGTCGATACGACGCCGACTCAACAGAAAAAGTTTGGTGGGCTTGTAGCCCTGGTTGCCATGGGGCCTGCCGATATGTGCGACAAGCCGCCCTACTTACTTACCGTAACCTGACGACCCGGCCTGGATCACCTCCCTGATTTGGACATTTTTCCAGGTCTTGGAGGCCACAGGATGCCTCAAGAGAATGTTGTAGATGAAGGCGAGGCTTCCATTATCCTCTAAACTTATGACTCATTTATTTGTCACATTTCAACTCATCTAGTTGTGCCGCAATGTGCGACGTGCGTATTTTGTGGGAGGAAAACATCAACAGAGCCATCATGACTATCTGTTCACGCTGTCCAAGTCGCTTCACGACCTCTCACGCTCTTGTGTGTGAGTTGTAGATGGGATAGGATGGGATCTACACCGTTTCAACCCCCCACAATCACCTACCATCGCCCACATGAATATCGCCCCTCCTGGCACCGACGCGAATTCACAACTTGAACAGCACTGGCAACTCGACTGGATGTGTGGCGGCATAACCATGACAATCTACCTCAGTCCCGCTCTCGATTCCGCTGTAATCCCTGCCCTATTCCCTGACCGCAATTACGACATGCCTGAGCTCAACTCTCTCCCTACTCCGACTCCATTGACAGAGGTGAATGCTGATATGTCACTGACGGGGCCGTAGCACGACATGTTCATTATCGAGTGGCTCCGGGGCATGATCAAAGATCGCGCACCAGCAGCAGCAGCGACCAGTTTCTCCTTAACTTCCAACAAGTACCATCGGCTTCCGGAGATCATGGATGCCATGACGCATTTCAACTACTTCATCCAGCTTCACGGAAGCCAGCCAATCCCCAACGTAACGCTGGAAATGCACAGGACGGAGGGCCCGATTGAGAACCGTGAGGTCTCTAACGACATCTTCCACGACAATGTGGCTGAGGTGCAAGAGGGGAAGAAGTATGGGTTCACAATTTGCAACGGATCGCCCTATGATCTCTTTGCGTACCTCTTCTACTTCGACCCCGCGGAATGCACTATTCAAGTGGGTGGTTCAAATTTATTGCAAAGCAGTTTGTTGATTGTCGTCGGCCCGAAAGGCGTGGCACGTATCAGAGACGTCGCTCCCCGCCTCGGACGGGATACAGGCGACTCGATGTCCTGTCGGTTACGGCCCTGGTGTCCCTGCGTTCGAATTCTTCCTCGCTGAGGGAAAGACTCCTGTGGATAGTGGCTTCGTGAAGCTCTTCATATCGACTGAAGAACTGGACATGGATTGGATAGTGCAGACATCACCCTTCAAGTCGAATTCCGGGCCCTCTGTTCGTTTGGCAGCGGGGCGCGAGAAGATTGACAGAGGACAGGTGTGGGATGCAATTGATGTTTTGATAACGATAAGAATTTAACCAGTATGCCACCCTCTGTATTTTACAACCAGTTTGCTTGTCCCAGGCGCTCATAATCTCCGAGGGTCTTGCTCTGGTCATGAGTCGTGGGTATGTAGAATTATAGCTACAGTACATCAATTCGGTTTTCAACATGAATCTTCCGGGTTGAAATTAACACCAGGATGTGAGACCGTGAAGGGTATCTCACACAACGTGTAGACATAGTCCGCAAACACCAAGGCACGCAGCTGGAGTAACAGAGAGGATTGCGCCAGTAAGCACACCAGAGAACGAAAGTGATCGTTAAATCTACAAGTGAATGCTTCCTGAAGGAAATGGCGCGAACCACCACCTCCGCATAAGTGCGCACAACACGACACGACGCGACGAACGCGCGGCAGACATGAGACGCGCAGGTCTAAGACCAGGGACATGCCGCACCTATGGACGGCGCAGACACACAGGGCGGGGACGTGGCATGCAGGCGCGAAAAAGCGGCCACACCGCCGTAGCTTGCCCTCAGGTGCAGGACTCTAGAGACCACTTCCAGCACCTGATCGCGCGCGCATCCTCGAAGGCAGCGACGCGGGCTGCTGCACCGCCCTCCACTGCATCAAAGACAGAAAAGGAGAGGCGGGTGGATGGACTTCGGGCCTACGGTAGCACAACGCACGAGACGAAAAAGGACGACATCTGACATCTCTCCAGCGGACATTTGCCTGAAGCGTGAACCGCCCGCCACAGCACGCCATCACAGCACGCCATCACACACCGAAAGAAAGAAAGGAAAGAGACGACGAAAGAACATAATATGCACCCGATCATCGTCGGGTCGCCGCTCCCCTAGCTTGCCCAGTACCTGCGCCGTGGCGCGCACGAACGCGCCCTCGATGCCCTCGCCGGAGCGCACGGAAGAAGAGGCCATATGGGTGTGACGAGGTGTCAGCGGCTCGTTCTCTGAGTCGTTACAAACAAAATGAAAAGGCAGGATGCAGGAGGAGAAAGGGGGGGACAGAGAAGGAGGAAAGGGATGGAGGAGGGCGGGAGATCAAGGGAGGCAAAGAACGAAGGAGAGAGGTGGGGGGAGGAGGGGAGGGGGAGATGGGCAGACGCAGGGAGTAGAAGAGAGCTAAGGGTGAGAGGAAGACGGGCGCGCACCTCATAATTCGCAAACTGCTGCGCGAGCTCGGCGGGACGGCGCATTCGGGGGAATCTGTGGACGTGCATCAACAGCGTGTAACACATTAAAGGAGAATAGAGGAACGAAGGAGTCAAGATGAAAGAGAGAATTCCCAAAAAGGAAATCGTCGACTCGAAGGTGGGGAAGGACGGGGAGACCCCACACCTCCCACTCGACACGCCCTTGCGCCGCGTACCCAACCTCGTGCTCCCCACACGGCATAGCACCGAACGCGTCAGACACCCGCGCGTCCCGAGCTGCACGCGAAGGGCTCGACACCGTACACTCGCATTCCTCCGTCTGCACCTCTCCTCCATCCCGGCGCACTCCTGCCTCTCCTCTCCGCCTATATCCCGCAGTATCAACACCCCTTACGCATAGAATTGGTTCCACCCGATAAATAAAAGAGTTGTGAGGAGAGAAGACTCCTCGCCCTCCACCAAATCCCGACGAGTCTACAAGAGACGTGCGCGCGCATGTCGGCAAGCCCGGTGCGCACGTTGTCGAAGGAGCGCCGGGAGGTGACGTCGTAGATGAGGAGGCAGCCTGCAAATGAAGGGAGGGGTTAGCGAGCGTAGATTAGGAAGGGAGTGGAAGGAGGGAAGGGAGGGAGGAAGACGAAGGCAGGACTAGTGTCCTGCATGACGAGAAGGAAAGTCGAAACGAAATTCCGAAAAAGGGAATCGTGCCCGCATATTCGCATCGAGGACGACGATGCAGTGTGCACCAACGCCGCGAAGGGAGTCGGTCGAGAAATCCTATTCAAGCAAATAGCACTCACCCGCAGGCCCGCGATAATACGACCGCGTAATGGAGCGGTACAACTCGGCACTGTACCGAGCCGGTGTCCCCGTACTGGAGCAGACTGAAGCTTCACAATCGTTGCGCCCGGACCCCGGAGGATGATCAGTTTGGAGCCGACGCCGTGCTAGAATTCGACGTGTTAGCTTAGCTTCGTGGATTTCGACTTAAGGGAATGAGTGGAAGAAGATAATACAGTAGCCCGTGGGGAAACAAAGTAAAGAATGGAAATTGAGAAGGGAAACTCACAGTTCAATATCGTCATTTCTTGGTCTCGTTCGGTGCTTCAGTGGCGTGCAAATCCAGTCGAGCCAATAGACCCAGCTAGTACGGGAAACCCAACGGGTAAGAGGCCGGTCAAAGCGAGTTATATCAACAAGCTCGTGCAGAGATGGTAGAAGGCAGAGAAAGACGGAGGAGACTGAGACCAAAAATCAGAAATCAGAAATGTGGTTTGGCCGAGGCCACGTGCTCGGGTGATGTCGGGCCCGAATTTCTCCGCCCATGTTAGCTAGATATTTTAGTAGTGGAAGTCGGAATATGCAACTATTAATGACCCCAGGTTCCTGGGATTCAACGACTCGGTCGCGGATGGTCCGTATCTGCGATTTGTAGGACGAAATCCATGAGTATAGCAGAAGTCGCCCGTTCGATTCGGGCCCGAGTCATGGCATGCGTGGGTGGTCTATCTTTTTCTCTCCGCGGTGGGTTCACCTTCTTATTGCTCTAGGAGCAACAAGGACCGGTGAGTGGTTCAGGTTGCACCGTTGATATGTTGTTTATCATGTTTGCTCAGCTTAGACACAAAGTCAACAGTAACTCGGCGGTGGACTGCGCGCATCTGCAGGTCTGAGTGGTTGGCGCCGCCTTTTCGAACAGGGCTCGAGTCATGATAGACAATGCCGCTTTTTTTCTTCTCTCTTTGGTTTTTTTCCCTTGGTGTGTGCTCTTCTCCTGCATTGACCGCCGGGGTTTCATTTTCTATTTAACGATGCTGGTGGTACTACCTAGTTGAGCAAGAATTTCCAAACAACCAGCACCGAGCAAAAGAAATGTATAAGGCAGGAGTGCATCTGATTAGTTCAAGATTTATTCAACCTAGATTCATCGGATTGAACGACTCGGTGGCGGATGGTCCATATCGATATCTGCGATTTGTAATCAGGGAATCAGATGTACACAGCAGAAGTCGTCCGTTCGATTCGGGCCCGAGGGATAGTCTTTGTGCCATTGTTTTTTTCTTTCTTTCTTCCACTCTCCGGCGCGCATGAACTCGAGTCCTAATTCCGTTATCTTTTTTTTCTTCGTGGTGTGCTCGCTTTATTTTCGGGATGGTGCTTCTTGCTTCGAAGAGTAGGGAACACGGCCAATTCGGACAGATTTTCACTGACCAATGAATAAACCGCACTTACATCTCGTCAGTGCAGCAGCTGATTCATTATCCGGTTTATTCAGCTCATATTCAATGTCAACAGCGACTCGGTGGCGGATATTCCGCATCTGCAATTTCTTATCAATGTATACCAAACCCCGTATACAGCAGAAGTCACCCGTTCGAACCGGGCCCGAGCGATAATGTTTTGCGTTGATGTACCATCTTTTTCTCTCCGTGGTATGCTCACCTTATTTGCTGGATTGTTTCGAGGAGTACGGAACTCGGCCGATTCGGACAGATGTTCACTGACCAATGAATAAAACGCACTTACATCTCGTCAGTGCAGCAGCTGGTCCATTATCCTATTTATTCAGCTTAGCTTCAAAGTCAACAGTGCCTCGGTGGCGGATAGTCCGCACATGCAACTCCTACACAGAGTTGCCCGTTCGAACCGGGCCGGAGTTATAAAAGGGGGGAAACCCGTTTTTCTCCAATCTTTTTTCAACCAACAGTGAATTATGTGGCCATCCGTTCAAGTGGATTGAAAGGTGTTGAAGACTTAGTAGCGAAAAGTATCGCATCGACTTCGAGTTTCACGCTTCAGGTGGAAGTCGCCCGTTCGGTAATACGGTTGAGCTGACGGAATTTATACATCGAACTCACCACAGTGAGATTTCAACCCGGATCTGATCACTTCTTGAAGTTGAATTTAACCGAAGTGAAATTAATGCCATAATTCAGGGAATGTAACGATAGGCTACCTTGGATGTCAGTCGGATGTTTGAACCAGTTTTTGGCTGTTTGACCACCAACCTTTGGGGGTAAAATGTCAGTTTTTCACTCCGAATGCGAAATTTCACTCTGGTGCGGCATTTTTGGACTTCCTCGCACTTCCCAGCCCGCTGGACTGCTTATTTCAAGGCTTCAAGCTGAGGCGGTAAACATCACTCTCACGGCCCTCCAGGCTATATTCCGTTCCAAAATGATTTCTCAAGTGGTGGCCTGCGGGGCGCGATTTACGAGGAGCGTATTCAATATCAACTTCGGATAGTAGTACATGTAAAGATATCTGAGAAAACTTGATCCTGGGGATCTACATACAACACAAAGCATGACCTTCAGGTTGAAAATGGGAAGGACTCGATGATTCTCCCGTTCTTCAGTAGTTGCACCCCCGTCATTTTGATAGAAAGGTGCCTCCGGCGGCGCCTGGAGACATGCGCCTTCAACATGGCTCCCACCCACACCGACACCTTCTTCACCTGCGCCCTCTTTGGCGACCCGCGGTAAATCGTGAGGTGAGGAGGATAGAGATTGTGGGGCAATAGGCTGCGGATCCAAACCCCTCAACTAACAGATTTCCTCAAGCAAGCTTACACGCACCAAACTTCCAGCTCCGCCCAGAGGTCGCCCAATATGTCGTCTTTATCGACGAGGCTAATCGCAACCAATTTATCCTTGTTCTTCCAGGGCGTGACACCGTCGTCCCGGCACAGGAACGGCCGATAATCCTGTACGATATCCGTGATTTCCTCACGGAGCTGGAGATATCCGTCGTCCCATAAGGCGAAGTTGGCAAGGACAGAGACATGTGCCGGGCACTGGCCAGGATACACCTCGCTGCGCAAGTCGTCGACCCATTCGATGTCTGGGCCTGGACCAAGCATCAACTGCAAGCTAAGGCCCGAGTGGTAGGCTTGGGTGGAACCCCAGAATTCAGTCATAGCGGAAGGTAGGATGTCTGTGTGCACCGTATGGGTGTGTGCGAGAACGATGACGGCAGCGCATGCTTCCACTGCGTGCCCTTTGTGTACGTCAGCCCCGCATGCGGCGATAGGCGCTATTACGATTGTTCACAAGTGACTCCTGGGTGGTTCCGAGTCTTAGCGGCTGACGGCCCGCCTCGCAGGCCACCATCCACTTTTTAATACCTGGAAAGGGTAAGGATCCTCTTCAGTATGCACCAACTCAGTCTGAGTGTCCGTTTAGATGTAGCTCAGGGAAGCAGCCCTTACCAGAGAATCCAAGGAAATTTGTGAATAGTCTATCTGAAAGAGAAGCGATGGAAGCAGTGATTGGGAAGGAGCAGTAGATTGCGGAGTGTTCAATTTTATATAGGGGGTGAAATGGCTGGAGGTAGGGGGTCATTTTGGGCATTTGATTTACTTTGTGGCTGACCGACCTCTAAGTTAGTGAGTTACTTGAGGCCTGTACCGACTCGATGGTGGACTATGACTTGACTACGACGTCGCCTGTTCGAATAGGACCCAAGCCTATCTGAAAGAGAAGTGATGGAAGGCGATTGTGTGGGGCTGGCCAGTTGCGGCATGCCTTCGCAATCAGCCCAGAAGCTAAGGTACGCGTGGGGCCGACCCTGCAGACCGCCGGCATTGAGAGAATGGTCAATCCGGAAATACTGCGGTCTCGGGGCTCCCAAAAACGGTCCCGAAACTCTTGGTATTAGTAATGGAATAAGCGGTCCTGGTTTTAGGAGCAGTTTATCGGGCCAGAAACAATAAGTTTCTGGCTGGTTCCCGAAACTACAAGAGCCTGAAACCCTAAGCCTGCCTGGAACGGGCACCTGAGAACAATAGTGTCGGGAACGCTCCCAAAATTAATTGTTTCGGTACGCAATAAACTCGTCTGAAACCATTGGGTTCTGGAGAACTTATTTCCTTGCTAATACTGCTAATTTCAGAAATATTTTTAGGTGTCCCGAAACAACTCTACTTCCAGACTGGGTTGAGCAGACACTGTGTTCAAGGCCCTCCTAGACTTACCCTCTGGCAAGGTCCCTATACAGAGCTGGGCAGACCACATCTGTCCAGTGACCTACACAATCTCTGTGTAGCTCCATATAGTTCTGTGTAGCTGTGTGTAGGTCTGCTTGGGTATGTATATGTCAGGCTAGGTCTGCCTAGCTTCCTAGACAGATGTCACCTTCCCAGAATACAGCTATCTGCCACACATGTAATGTTTGATTGAATAAACACGAAATTAATCCAGTGTAGGTGAGTAGAGATGAGTTTAGGTACCTACACTGATCTAGACAGACCTACACCAGCCTACACAGGGTCAGTTTAGGTGACTTATACACATCTGGTCGGAGACTACACGCACCTTGCCACAATTGTGGTCAGGTCAGTCTAGTGGTCCTACACAGGGCCTGTTTAGCTGCTTACACATAGCTGGCCAGACCTACATGCACCTTTACAGACTGAGGCTAGGAGGGCCTTGAACGCAGTGAGAGAGAGCGGAGTTTAAAAAGGCTTCAGGCAGGCATAATTTTATAAAGAGGTAGATTCCTTATTTATTTGATATTCACCCGTGTATATGAAGGTAGCCTATAGATAGGCGAGCGTAGTGTACAACCCTTGCGCGTTCCGTCGAGTCGTGTGGCCGCGTTTAAAAAAGAAGGCACCACCCAGGCGACCTGCATCCGGCAATTTGTGGCACAGAAACTGCATAATGGCGGACCTCCCCGCGCCACGCCAACCGACTGGCTGGGAAGAGCTACCTTGAGTCGACAATTGGTACAGGTCATCCAACATCTGGGCGCGTGACCCAGGATGGGATCTGGGTTGCGGAAATCCGTCGGCCGCGTCGTGGAGCGCCTCAAATGCGACAACTCTGTGAAGAATATTTATTCCACTCTGGCCCGAAGGGTGGGTGTGAATTTCCGGAGTGGAAAAGGGTTCTTTCGAAGCAGTGAAGAATCCTGCAGCCGTGCCGGGCCATCCACTGGATCCAGGTGTTTCGGAAACGGTGTCCATCTGTACTCTGTCAGCCGTAGGGAACATCCAAGCATCAATCCTCCTCACGGTCTGTATAGGAGTTCTGTTAGTTACCTCTGGCATGAACTCCTGCCCCGCATGACTCGAACCGACTATAATGCTCTCTGAGTCAATCGATTCTTCTTCAGAGTCTTGGATCTGCGGACCACAACCACTCTCGTTCAAGTCACCTCGGTCTACACAGGGCGGAGATTTGTTCGACTCTACATTAAAGTCCTGAATTTGCGGATAAGTATCATTCTCGGGCAAAAAGCAGTCTTCCTCCGCGATATCGGTGATTTCCCCCTCAATATCGCCATTTGGGGGACAGTAGCATTCTCTTCCAGAGAATGGTCTTCTTCCACAATATCCACATAAGCAGCATTGTTGGAATCCAAATCGAGTAAATGTTCGTCACGATCAATCTCTTGATTTTCTAAAATTTCGCTCTCGTGAGGGCTTCAGGGTTAAATAATTAGTGTCTTATTCACAGTATTTATAGGCGGCTTACATCACGAGAAGCGGGGAAAATATGCAAGCCCTTGCATACCTTTGTAGACCGGCAAAATCCTCAAAAAGCTTGGCAAACCATCAAAAGCTAGGTGAGGTTTCATCGGCATATTCATTAGACCTCCGATCCTGTAATCCTCACCGAGCTGGTGAGGTTTGCAATGGATTGTGAGCTCTACAGAGCACATTTGCTTTACAATGGTATGCATTGAATTGGGCTGCATGTAGAATACCGGAGATTTGTAGATTACTTTAGGAATTGCATCCCTTATTGGAATCCGAAACCGAATCCAAAACCAGGCCAAAATTCACAAAAAAAAAAGGGAGCGAAAAAAAAAAATCATATTCGGGGCGCAGTGGTACATCATATACAATAAACTAGGCGGCCGCAGTGCCAGCGGCGTCGGCGATCTTGCGTGCACGTTTTGCGGCACGCTGTGCTTCCAACAGCTGGAAATCACTGGGCCCCGCAGAGCTCGTGGCGGTGGATTTGGTAGAAGACTTGGTGCCGAATACCTTGCTGCCGATCATGATGCACGTTAGTAGGAGAAGTACACTGAGGTAACAACTCACATATTGAAACGATCAATGATTTCCTGACCTTCTTCACTGTCGAGCAGGTCGACGACGCTCCAATAAAAGTCGGGGTAACTAAAGCGGACATCCATGGGCGTCCAGTTCTCTTGGGAAGAGAGCGCGAAGCGGGTCTGGAGATCAAGGCAGAGGATGGCCGGAGAGCGCCGACACTCGACGATGAGGGGTAAAAGGGTAATTTATATTGAAGACATCCATTCGTACAGCGTAATAGGGGGTAGGAGGAGGGGCGGAGCCCGAAACTGAGTTGGATGCTCGCCACCAAAGTGGATGTAGAGTTTTACTTTTTTTCAATTCGACGGGAAGAGCTCGTATAGGCTGCTCCGAGGACAACTGCAGCCATGAGGCAAAGCAGAGTGGCTGAGAGGGCTAACGGCGAACTTCGACATCGGAGATGATCTTGGAAAGCGTACATGAGCGCTGAAACCAGTTTGCTGGCGCGGCAGTTTGGACGAGACGCTTCAAGAAAGCCGACGTACTCTAAGCGGCATCTGATCGCATCTGTTTCCGAGCTGATTACGAGAAAGGTCGGGCGTGGCAAACCGTATTCATGCGGCCGCGGCCGACTTGCATGCGACCAACTATGTTGTTGGCTGGTTATGGTTCACTTCGCACAAGGCAATACAACTATCCGAGTCTTTTCAGAACATAATTCGTGTGATGCTTCGCGTATCTCTCCGAATCCGCGGGCGATGCCGTCGTGCCAAATCGTGCGCGTCAATCATTGTCCCACCGTCGTGTGGGTAACGTGCGAAGCCTGATGTGAGCTGGCATAATAACAACTTGATTCTACACCACGACGAGCACTCGAAACACAATGGACACGACCAGTGCCCCCCTGGTCCCTTACCTGCACCTCTTTCCCATGGAACTCTGGCTGGCATGCTGGACCCTTTGTTCCTCTCGCCAACTCCGCCGCCTCTCATTGGTATGCCAGCTCTTCCGCGCCATCTGCTTCCCACAGTTGCTCCAAAACCAAGCCGTCAATATGTGGAAATTGCAGGCGGGAGCTAACGAGGAGAATTGGGTAGACCGTCTACAGGAGCTGCATCGGAGTGCGGTCCGGCTGGATAGATTGGCGAAAAGCTCACACGTTGGATCGATTCGCTCCTGGATGTTCATGGGCAACAACAATTCACCAGGGTTGGCGTACCTTCACGTCCAGAATATCCACATGTTCGACGTGATCTACGACAGGGTGCTTGCGAAGTTCTCCAGCACCCTCGGCCTCTACCAGAACTTGCGCTCCCTGTATCTGGGGAGCATCACGATTGATGAACCATTCCGAACCACCCTTTCTTCCCTATCGATGCTCGAGGATCTCACTCTCCGCGTTTGCGATGTTGTGGCCCGGGAAGGGTTTCTGATGGAAGTCCACCTCTTTTCCTTTTCGGGGGACCTTATCAGAAGGGGTGCCCGTTCGAATACTACACTTCCCCTCCGAATCGTATCTCCCAAGGGCCTGTACAAACTCGATATCGACGCTACACCCGACAGCATGTCTCTAATCACCGGGTTTGGCGCGGGAAAGTTCCCCGACCTCGTTGATTTATCGCTGCACGAGCTTTTCGACGTCGAGGTGCTTCTCGGTTTTTTGAACCAGTGTCCGCGCCTTGAAGCATTGACAATACGCCGAGATCCGGGGAACATGGTGGTATCCCTTCCCAAATATCTTCCTCGTGATATTATACCCCGTCTGCAGCGCTTCACGGGACTACAGGAACTGGTCGGATTATTCGTCTTGAACCGTCCCGTGGGTGCGGTCACAGCTTTCTATGAATCGCGGGATTTCATCGGGGGAGCACCCCATACATCTGTGGAGACCCTTCTGCTCCTATTAAATGACATCCTACGCTCCTCCGTACCCCTTCTATCTCTTTGCCTCCCTTCTGCCCCACCGTCCCTCGATTTAATCGAGGCCATTGCGTCTCGGTTCCCTGAGATAAAAGAGCTCTCTCTCACCATTTTTCAACCACGAAGTCTGCTATCCATGAGAGTCTACGCTAATTACGGGGTCCCAAAGGTAGACCTGGATATTCGATCGCCGGAGCTCCGCGATGAAGACGCGTTCGACAACCTCCCCGAGGATGATCTCTCTGATACGGAGGGTTACGTGCCCCCTCCCGTTGTCGTTGTACAGCACCGAGCGGATCCGGAGATAATCACTTCTACCAACCTTCATGTACGCAAGCATGACACTCGCGTTACCCCACTGACTTCCATTATTTGTTCAGACTATCCTCAACTGGATCGTCTGTGGGCGCGTATTGCTCCCTCCGACGATGGAGGTCCTTCGATTTGAAGTGCACGAGGAGGAGATTCCTAAAGAACCGCGAGTTATATCTTTAGACGACCAGCATCGGGTCATCGCGGCCCTCAGTGAACAGTGCCCGCTTATTCGTGCGGTCCACATAGGGTACCCGAGTAATTTTTGGAGACGCGAAGGCACACTGTGGAAATGTTCAGACAAATCATCTCTACAGGTAGTCTCTAACTAACTTGCTCGCCTAAAATAGTTTCCAATAAAAGTCCCCCGCACTGTATCTTGGGCTGGTCAAAGGTGTTCCCAATAAATATCTCGCGCAGTGCATTTGAGTACCAGTGCATTTTGGGCTGAAAAATAAATACTTAACGTGTTACCTTTCTTTCCTAAACTTCAATATGAGCGGTAGCAAATCCTGAAAGGCCAAGTATGGAAGCTCATGCGCAAATTCTACCAGCATCCTGTGGCGCTAGAGCTTTAGAGGCGCCGAATCATTCTGCTCCGACCGGATCTGCGGAGCTCAAAGCCGTGACTGCTCGGCGAGTCAAACTCGAGCAGTGACCGCCATGGCCATCTACACACGCTCGCCCAACGAGCCCCATTTCCATCCACATCCTCGATCTGACGCGTCAACTTGCGTGATATTCTGTACATGAGCATGCAATGATTTTTTGTTTCATCTCTCATCATGATTCCGGAGCACAGCAGAGGTTCATCTTGTCCAACTTCATTCTGATACGTTCGCAACCAACGACTGGATTGACCCGGTCGAGCTTCGCGATTTCCCGCGGGCTGCGACGCATTAGTACGCGTCCACTGCAATATTTAGCTGTGCGTGCTGATAAACCCATGGCAGGATACGCTCAAAGGTGCTAGCAGCGCAGGCTGAGGTATTCGGCAGGAGCTCGACAGATCGTGGCCTGCCATTGAAACTCAGTTGTCACAGAAACCTGTCGAGATACATGGTACTTGCCCCCGTAATGTAGGTAAAATCTGGAGGAATTCAGCATACCAAGGTTGCACTGTCCAATGATCTTCATCAAGTTTGGCGAACCAACTTGACAGGCCAGTAAGGGTAGCGGTTGCAAAGAAATCAGTCCCATCATAATCGAATAGGGGATCCGATTGGTCGATAGGTCCGTATGTGAGGATGTTGGCTCCAATGTCCTTGAGGATACGGACCAACGCAGAACACAACTTCCTAGCAACATCAGAGTGCACATTCCCCATGTCCAACCAAAATCCAGGCAGGTCAAGAATTCCGCCGAGATATCGGATAGAGAGTGCACCGCAGACGCTGGAGGTTCCACTTCAAATTTCTGAGTCAGAGGTAACTCAACTCAGAAATCTACCGCTCACCCGCAATCATGTTCAACTAAAAGCCGTTCGATCACACTGAGACTTCCTTCGTCACAACCGGTGAGCTGTGGAGCACTGCTCTCCTCTAGTATAGCCGAAATTGTCGTATCTGACAGGCAGGTCGCGGTTAAGACTTGCCAAAATTTCCATTCCTCGTCGGGGGGATCGCCAGGACGGTCCCAAAGTGCGGAAATGGTGTCCGTGGACGTTATGCTATCCAGACATTTGGTACGGAGAAAAAGAAGTCGAAGACCAGGAAACAGAGTGACGAGGTCCACAATATCTTTGAATGCTCGATACTGCGTTATGGCGGACTCAGTGCTGGCAACACACGTGGTCAGAGCAACCTCGGACAACAGGCTGGACAGGCGCACGGCAGTGTATATCTCATCAGTCTGCAGCAGTCCTTCTCAAGTTTGCCCGGAATTGAATTCCGCAAGAGTTTCAAATGCTGAACCCTTTCTTCTCCCTTTCCGAAATGGGATTTGATATTCTGGGTCACGACATGAGGGCCGAGACCTAAGCCGTGTGCAGCACGGTTGGCATGTGTCTCCAGGACCCTGCCCAAGGAAGTGTAAACCCGATCCAAAGTTCGACCTGGAGAAGGATTCAATAACGAGGCCAGGAGAAGAGCCAATTTTCCGTGGGGGTGGGAAACCTGTAGATCTTCCCGCGTTGTAATGGTTATGTCGGTAGGATAAGGAATGAGAGCATCAGAGACTTGATTCAAGGTCATTCGAAAGAGCCAGAGCAGGTGGATCTTGAGAGAGAAGGCGAAAGTAATGGTGTCGGGGCGATCGCAGGGATGACTACCCTCGACGTAAGTACTGCTGTATCCGCGAGGCAATTGCTGTATGACTCGGAGCTTGCTCACGATGCCCGTAATCTGGGACGTTGCCATGCAGCAGCGGAGATTATCAGCTCTTGAGCCGCTCTCCGTCCACGATGGACGTCAGTTATCTCAAATAGCTGTTCCTTGTGGAGCGCAACCTATTTATTTCCGAGTACATACACGCCTGATATCCCAGATGGAGTCTAAGACGAAGTTTCGGCCACAAAGACAGAAAAAGATCAAGAGAAAAGAGGAAATTTTAGGCGCCGACAAGCACATAAGTGGGCGCTGTTTTGGGAGGCGCTCGGGAAGTTCTCGCCGACTTCCGAGATCCTGTCGTATGACAGTGGCAACATTGACGGGCTAGGAAACCCCCGCCCGCTCCTTGAGTTGAAGACAACGGTGGGTGGGACAAGATGGCAGCCGAGAGTTCGAAGGGGCGGTGGAACAGTTAGAAACATGTGCGGGAAGGCCATATACATCAACGCAGGCCGGTTCAAGATTAAAACTTTGAGACCGTGGAAGATATGATAGACCAGCCAGAGCCAACGAGCAGGGTCGACTAGAATAGTAAGACTGGCAGACAGAAGCATTGCCCTGGTAGAGAATATTCTTAGAAGAATGTTGCAATTAAAGTAATTTTAGGTGCGAGAAATGGGGGACCATTGCCAGTCCGAACGAGTGGATTTGCGGCCTTTTATGTCTCGAGGATCTTCCGTGGGCTACGTGGGCTACGTGGCTTCCCGGCCTGATACAAATCGAATTGGGCTGCACCGTAGGCAGTGGAACTGCGAACAAGTACCCGTCTGCCAGGAAAAAACTGTGCGCCGGTCAGTTGTTCAGCCACATGGTGTGTTGAGGTATGAAATCAAGCTAGATCAAGCTGCACAGAACTCATTTGACGTCGAGGAAAGAGGATGAAAAGAGACCCAGAAGGAAGGGGAACCAACAAAAAGAGATACAAAGATTCGCCGAGGTAATCGTTAAAGAACGGTTAATGTATGCTGGTCAAAGCGGTGTCTATCGAGCTCGCGCACTGATGGTGGAAAGTTGATAGCAAGACCCAGGAAAGACAGCCGCGGCCAAGCCAACGTAGTCCTGTTTTAAGCTCAGGTGTCCGATCAGAGTAAAAGCTTATTACATAATCACAAAATGAGCACACTGCTCCTTATTGCGCCGTATGAAAACATCACAATTACATTTATATACATGTTCTGTGAGTGCTCAACTTATTTGGATTTTTTGAGTGCTATTTGACGCTGCTGTGGACGAGTCAAGTTGAAGGGCAAATGTCACGTTCATGTCACCTCATCTTGAACCATGTGCTACAACCCCAATTCAAGCATGTTTAGGGAGATTCTGAAGAGGCAGATCGTCGCGGATAAGGACTAATAGTGAGACTGCCTCAAAAGAGAATGAGAAAAATGCCTTGCGCCGTCAATACGACAAGAATCCATGTTAAATTCAAACTCCGATGATCATGTAACAAGGTTTTACTCTGATCGAACCCCCGCGCTTACTAACAGACTTCAACAAACGGAGGTACGACGTCAAAAATTGTTGAAGCGTCTCTCTAGGAGTCCGATTGGCGCTGAGGCCACGCGCTCGGGTGATGTCAATTGACCCGAATTTCTCTGACTCTGAGTCTCATGTTACTTCCTTCCTGCTCTTCACACGCCAGCTCGGTTAAGCATTGAAGTTGTCTACTTGCTGGCGGATCCTCGCTGTTATGCTATTCGCTGCCTCCACTGCACATCTTGTTTACTCATTCTCGTTCAAACGCCGCTTCCCCCTTCCACCGGCGTGCCACTCGACCTCAAATAAAACCCTGCCCGCTGACCCCGTCATAAATGAACTCCCCGGCTGCCCACAACGAGCAACCGCATTCTGGGCCTCAATTTCGCCAAGGTCCAATATTCAACCCCAGGAGCTGAAGTGCGTGGTTTATTCTTTGCGCTTCACTCCTTCTCTCTTTTAACTGCTTCCTCGCATGTTACATGCCACGTTTTTCGCGTGCTAATGCCACCCACCAATTTATTTTATTTTATTTTTTCATTTCTCACTCTGTCTGTCCCAAGCCTTAATCCATTCCCCGTTATTTCCCATAGTCAGGGACTCGACGTCATACGCCCGTAAATACCATCGCCCCCCCTCTTCGAGGCAAACGCCACGCCTCCACAAAGCATATGCGTCCGGAATCTCGTGATGTACGATGTCCACGATGGAAGGAATGTTGGAGGAGGAGGAGGAGGATATATTAATGCGGTGGTCCCTATAAGGAACAAGCAGGTATTGTACCGACATACACACGTCCGATATATGCTACAATCATCAACGTCCCAGTCGCTGTGGAAGCATAAGTACCTGGCAAAGTACCTAAACACCTCACGAAAAAGCTAAGAACACTCCAGAAATAAAGTTGTTTCGGGGCGCCTAAAAATGTTTCCGAAATTATTGGTATCAGTTAGAGAATAAGTGCGCCTGAAACCAATGGTTTCAGGAGCAGTTCAAAGTGTACCGAGACAATTAGTTTCGGAAGTGGGCCCGAAACAGGTGCCCGGGCCGTGCCGTTCCGGGCGGGCCGATAGCTGATACTTTTTGTTTGGGGATCAAGTCCAAAACCTATCGTTTCTGGGGAGATAAAACTGCAGCTGAAACTAATGGTTTCAGGTCTGCCTATTTCCTTACTGATACCAACAATTTCGGGAATGTTTTTGGGAGCCCCAAAACCACACTATTTCCGGAGTGGAAGACGGGATGCACATGCGGATGTATTTGTATGTCACAATTACGTGTTTCTTTCTTCCTCTGTTTCCTTACTCTTTGAATGTAAACCATTTCATTCCCGATATGTATCCATACCCGTTTTCCGTCTTACTAGTCTGCATCTGCACTGAGAATAGAGATAATTGCTTCTGGTACGGAAACGTTGACGCGCAAAAAGAATGGTATTTCTCCTCGTAAAAAGAACTTCACAATAGTCCTCTGAGACTATTTATGTGTCGGTCAACCCTGGTAGTGGCGGGAAGTCCAGAGCTGGCAACACTAAAGTATTTTCTGGGTTGGTGTTATGGAGTTGAAACGAACTAGTCCTGTATTATTCCGTACTACGCCAGGTGCACAAGCCTAAATTCTCAAACAGATGCTTGTGTAGGCGCTTATTCTTCATCCCCCACCCAGAATCCTTTCCAAGAATAATCCGTAAAGACATTATACTCAATCACATATCTAGACTGGAGTTATGCTTTACTCCGAATCCTTTCCTCATCCTCATACACCCAGTGCCTCTGAAGACTGCGCGGACTCGGAGTTCGCTTCAGAAGAATCACAGCAATGGCCCCAACTATAAGCACAAACGCTGCAATAATCCCAACGATTGCCCCGAACGGTAGCTCCGAGTCCGGACCTAGATGACCGGGATCAGCCCCCACTGAGGGTGTGACACTGGATGACACCGATGTAATCCCAACCGCAGACGCAATACCCGTCAAGCCACCTGAACCCGACGCAGTCGCCGACGCCGGTGCCATAAACTTCAACACCTCCACACACGTCTCGTTAAACCTCACATCTGTATTCCCCACACAGAACGACAACAACGCCAGCCGATTCTGATATATCGTCTGCTGGAAGGACATCTGAGCGATATCGTTCGCTTGTCTGGCTAGGGAGAGTGATTGGGAGGAGAGGGAGTTGGCTGCAATGGAAGTGGAGTAGGATTTGATGGACCAGATGCCAAAGACGATCGCTGCTGTGATGCCGAGAATTTGGAAGGTGTATTCGATTAGGTGGTCTCGGAAGGTGGAGGAAGTTGGGGAGATGATTAAAGGAGTGTTGGATGGCACAATTGTGGATGTGGAGGTGTTCGTGGTAGGGCCAGACGATTTGGCGAGCATCTGGATCGTTGAGAAGGCAATAGACTGCGTGGCATTCGCAGTGTTTGTAGGGACAGTGCCCGTCATGGCAGTATCTACCGTAGCAGGGCCATTGGATGTGTTAGAGGGTCTGGGGGTATGAGCGGACATCTGGGTTGAGGCTGATGGGGGACGTTCACAGGCGTTTATTTGCATCGTCTCCTTTCTCTCTTTCTAAAATTACCGGCTTAAACTCCGCTTATGGCCACATCTTCGGAAGCACCCGTCTGCGACAATCACAAGCACCCGCTGCTGCCCTGCTCTTCTTCAGCTCTGATAAAGCTTTGTCCGCCCGAAATTCTTGAACTCAGCTCAGGCATTTACGACGTCTTCAAGGCTCCACTGCAACTCAGACCATAGCATGACTCAGTTCAACCCAGAAGTGTCTGGGCGGAAAGCTGAGCTCCTGTGGAAACCTCGCGCTAATCGGAACACCCTGATTGGAAGGACATATGGATACGTTTCGTACATTCACGAAGATCTTGATTGTTGTTAGACTAAGTCCGGTAATCGATCTGTCTACGTCTACGGGAGGTCAACAATGATAGTGATTGCGATATAATAACACAGCATCATGATGGTCATGACAGGTGCAATCCTGTATTCCAGCATTCTACCTACCTACCTACCTACCAGCTGTGAAAGTTATCCCATGCCTTCGCTTTGGACCCCATTGACAGTTGCCCAACCTGGCGAGCTATTCGCAATCATAACATCTATCAAAAGTAGACTCTGCGAAGAGTATAAGATTGTTACCTGAGACCAGAGAATGTGACGACACTGAATTTACAAGTGGAAGGATGTGCAGTATTGGATTGAAGCTTTGTTGAAGCCGCAAAACTCCTGGCGGCCTACAATTTTGAATGTTGAAGCCAGGCCGCTGGCCATCCATCTCTGACAAGCGTGGCACTGTTGCACAGCCGGACATCGCCACCATTTGCCACTCCTCTACAACCACCACCAGACTCTCAAGCACCATGTTAATCACCGATCTGGACGGAGACGTACTATTTCACGTTCTCGCATTAACTGACGTGTCCACAATTCTGTCCCTTTCCAGGGTTGGGTCCTTTCCGCTCCTGTTTCTCGGCGAGAGTCGATCGGCTAACATACTTACTTCCACTCTGGTGCAGGTAAACAAATTATTCCATAAAATTTCCCTCTCAAGGCATCTCTGGATTTCTGTCGTCCGTGGACTTTGTTTTCGCCGCGTGATTGACGTAATACCGGACGAAGTTCTCGAGACATTGACGCGGGATGCACTCATCGAGGAGGTTAAACGGGTCGTACTTGGTCCACGCACTTGGTCCCCGCGCTCACGAAGCCCCCCAACAATTCACCGACAGATTACTGTTCCGTTGATGGATATCCATTGGCGTCTACGAAGTGAACTACTGCCGGGTGGTAGATTTCTAATGTGTTGCGCGGCGAAGGATGACACTGGATCGGCCCCACAAGTGGAATTCTGGGAGATGCATACAGGAAAACGGGTGTGGGCTTGGGAACGTCCAGGCTGTACTGTGGCGTCTGCGGAATTTGATTTAACTGACCGTGGAAACGAGGTCGTGGTATACATCCTGTTTTGTGAGAGCGTGTTCGTGTTTTCTATTCATTTTCCGGATACTTGTTGATAAGACTTTTTCAGGGGTGTGCACGAGGCTTTGTTTTTGAAAGCGAATCTGGAGACAGGAAAGTCGGAAGAGCTCTTTGGGCTCCCACGCGGTCATTACTATCGTCCACAGATCTGCGGAGATTTATTCGCTTGCTGCTTGAGTGATCGATGGTCGATGTCGGATATCCTCTTGATCAATTGGCGGGCCACTGAATATGTCATCTTGAGCTTCGAAAATCAGTCGGTACGGACTTGAACCCTGCCTCTTGTGCGTTTCTCATAGTCACTACTTTTGCTTGCTGATAATAGGGAACCTTTGGAATGTTCAAGGGTCATGTAATAGTCTCCGACAGCAAACCTGGATCCACCATGGATTATGTTTACATCTACTCCTCTCTGGACCTTGCAAAATACTGGCGCCCCTTCAGCGAGTTGAACAACTGGGCCAATAACACCGATCCGAGGCCAGATGCATTCGTGACCTTCACTCTCCCAGGCGGCGATCGCCGTACCAATCATAGGATGCCCTTCATCCAATTGTTTGTCACGGAGAGTCCATTGAAGCACCAGACATACGATTTGGTCATCGAGTCCACTGAATTTGTGGTCCCCCCAGTACTCTCCCGCTGGGAAAAGATACGAAATCGGCTCTTCAAAAGGAGGTCAGCCAGGACGACGGGGTGGATGACGACAAATCTTCGCTACCAGCTGACTCTAGCCTCAAACACATCTCTGCAACAGGAGCCCACGCTCAATTCCATCTTTCGTTACGGCGTAAACGACTTGCCCTTGCCCATACATTGCATGACCACGGCCGGAAAGTACCTCCTGACCTCCTTATACCCACTGGATCCACTCGTTCGTCGAGTGGACAAGGCGGGACTAAAACATCCTTTCGAACTTAGTTTGCCTCGTCCGAAGGAGGACCCGCCGTATAGCGTACGTATCTCACGTTCCACGGCTGTGGTGGCTATGTACAAGTCGCGCGCAGTCATAATGTATTACCTGTAGAAGGTATTGCTTCACCTCGATACTTTCCCTTTGTCCTTCATTTTTTACTCTATGATATCTCAAGTCTACGATCTATTTTTATTTTTGGAGGGATAACATGTCCCACGTTTTCGCGACCCATTGTTGAATCCTATGTTCGACCATTTATCCGCTAACCATAGTGGGCTGCCCTTCATGCTTTCCAAACGCGGCGGAAAACAAAATGGCACGTTGAAGAAGTAGTTGCGTTCGGGTTGAGTTGGTATCTGGAATTAGGCACCGGTGTATAGACTCCTGGGCTCCGTGGCACCACGACCCTCAGGTTTGGTGGACTCACTGCACAATGGGCTACAGGAAAGTGATTTTACTGATTTAGTGCTTGCGATGTCTGCGCCGCACAATCGAATGACCAGAGTATCGACTGGACATCGTCTACATTCAGAGCGTATGCTCGCTCAGCCATGATCCCGAGGAGAAGTCATCTCGGGGATACGATAGTATATCTGCGTTGGAATAGTGGGGAAGAATATATCCTGGGGAAGGTGTTACACTGTGCTCCTTGTAAAGACCTGAAATAAATGCATCCATCATACTATTGGACTGTTTTGTGAGGTGGGTCCGTGACCATTAAGGACGCAGTCTGCGGGACACATGAAACTAAATATAATCGATACTGGCGATGCATTAGGCACAGAGTGTCTCGGCCGCATTACGGGAGGGTATCTTGCCAGTGGGAGACATACGGCGTTTTGATAAGCATCTACGTTTCGGCCTCATAGCTCTCAAGTAGCAAATTCGACATAGTAAGCTATGAACAGGGCAGTCGATAAGATTCGATGAATGTCAGACCGCGACGCTCATTCCCCTGGCTACAGGACCCCGACATGCGTGAATTGACCATCGACCGTAACTCAGTGCACGGCCAGGGTACTCGAATTCGGGCTTTCCTGAAAGGCATAAGCAAACCATCGATGGTTATTCAGCAGCTTTGATGGTGTACCGGGATACGCACACCTATGGAGAGTCTGCGGGGGGTGATTAGAGTGTTTCAGAGTCCCCAATGTTTCTCCTCGGTGCTCCATGCGCAACATATGCATGAGGCAGAGCATGGAAATTAACAGCAGTACTGTAATTGGGTTGGCTGGAGATTATCGAGTAGATCGCGTAACATCATGGTAAGTAGGGTCTCGCCCATTGGGATTTTTTTTAAAAATGGAACAGGCGAGATAAAAAAGGGCACTGAGGCTCGAAATTGAATCTCGCAACGCGAATCGGTGTGGTGCAAATGGCAGGACCAGGCGGTCCGAGTCAGCGGTCAGCGGCGAGCGGGCAGGTTAACAATGGCGGTCAGGTGCTCTGGGCCCGGGAATAGCTGATACAGCGTCCAGGCGATACAGATACAAAAGATATTCCATGCTTGTGCTCACCAGAGAGGACGGCGAGCGGAAGAAAGAACAGTGTGTTTGAGGTTGTTGCTATTACTAATAGCCGGTGATGACATGCATTCGGCACAGCATGAGCACAGCCACGTTTTCTTTCCGACATCACCAAGATCTCCGCTCGAAAAACCGACCACGGAAAATTGTTTCTTCTGCGTTCAGATTCTGCACCCGAGCTTAACTTGGGTAATGAGTCGCGCTTGAAGTTTGTGAGTGTTCCTTCTCCGGATCTACTTGGGATCTACCGCCGGGCCGGTGCTAAATGTTTCACGATCACAAGGTTTGTGGCTACGTCTCATGCTCAGCTGGCGGTTGCAGTCGGCAGCATCCACGAAGTGCTTAAAGTCCGACGTACTAGCGAGCATTGGCATTCACCTTCAAACCGGTACACGGTGTACACGATGATCCAAGCTTGGGCCTCACTTTGTGCACTCTTATCGGTCGCTGCTGCCATACATGTCCCAGTCGTGCGACAAACCAACGACGGAGTCCACCTAGCTATTACCCCTGCCTGCGGTAAGCTTGGCGGGACCGTGGCCAACACTAATGCTGGGATTGTAACGACCGGTATCAAAACTCTGGTCGCCTTCGGAGTATGTTTTGCTGGCATTCGCTCTGCACCGTTTTAATGACGACCATGCGTAGGACTCATACACCTCTGGTGGCCGTAGCGATGGCGGCACTCTTCCGGCGGCCGTCCTCAATGGCACCAGCCCACGAGCCGGCGGTCGCGTCACGGACGGTCCTGTTTGGGCCGAGGATCTTGCGAGCGACTTGGGTGCCACGATCAAGGATTACGCTGTGCGCTCACTTCCACCGCTCCATGGATCTGCTTTGATCAAATCCATATAAAGGTATCTGGAGCAGTCGTAAATGTCACGCTTTGGCCCAGCAAATCAACCCAGACAGATTTTCTGCATGAAGGTTCGTTCACCTTCTGTTCCGTCGCAAATGGATGATTAACAAATAATATTAATCGCAGCTGCTCTGTTCCTCAGCCAAAAGAACGTCTTGGATCCGACCACGACAATCTACACAGTGTTCTTTGGAATCAAGTAAGCGCTGTTGATTTGGCGTCGAGCAGTGCTGACATCTCGCTATAGTGACTTCAGCGCCTCTTCCAGTGCGTAGACCTCTTCGAAAAATCCGATTCCGCACTGACAATTTGCACCCGTAGCTGACGGAAATCACCTCCCCCAAGCCGCCGCCAACCTTCTTGCGCAGATTCAGCAGCTCGCTGCGGCACCCACAAACGCCAAAAACATTGTTGTTCTTGATGATTACGGACGTGGGTCACACTCGGCAACTGGAGACGCCTGGAAGCAAGCTGTCTTCACCGGTTTGAGCACTCTGCGCGCGAAGGGCCTCAACGTGGCTTTCGTTGACTTTGCGCCCCTCTGGGATGGCGTTCTGGGAACATCTCCCGGCTTTGCTGCGTTTGGATACAAGACCTCCGGCGCGTGCATCCCGAACCTCTCGCAAACAGACCTTTCCGGGGAGTGCTCGACGCCGTTGAACTCGTTCTACTGGCTTCCCGGGTGAGCGCTCATCACCACACATTCCTACTAATTTTGATGTCATAAAATAGACATCCCTCCAAAGAAACGCACCGTATCATGGCTGACTATATCAAGTTGGTGTTGGCGAACTGCAAGGCATGAAAACAGATCGCTGTTCAGTTGTGAAAACCCCGGAGCGCATCGTCACTCGTGTCCCGTTGCATTATATGTAAGAATATTAACGACGATGCTCAAGCACTTGAAAGACGCGAACTGAAGTTAAATGTGGATTCAATTTGCTGTCATGAGTCTTTTCAAAGCGTCTCCCCATTGGATGGATATAGACTTGAAATAGGCCAAGCGAGGAACGAGTGTTATCCACGTCCACTTTTCATTTTAAACATGGGGTCTCCGCCAAAGAAATCTCCTTCACTTGTCCAAAAAGTGAATTAAAGGCCCCCCCTGGGTTTAACCGGCGGGCTCATAGCATCAAAATTTCCTGACGAAACCCCGCCGCGTTCAACTCTTTGTCTCTATTCACTCCGGGGCATCAAACGCGACATATGAGCAAGCCAACGGAGATCACCATACAGCAGTACACTCCAGTCTAAGGTGACCCATGCCTCTATGTTGGCGCTCAGAAATCCCATACATGGAAGGCCAATTTTGAACCACCACGTCGCCCGCCGCATCATCGCCGAGCCAACAGGCCGCGGCGAAGTATTTTGGTCTAGTTTGGTTTAGCTTGATAACTTTGGCTCACACGGCTTGCCAATGACGACCATGGCGATCTGCAAAAACTGTGGCCACCAATCCAAGATGGATCTTGGCCAATTATCTACCGTGCCCTTGAATTCTACCCACGGACCCACTCTCTCCTCTGAAGAGCGACGCGCCGCTTTATCGGAGGTTACAGGGGATCCCGAAAATAATGACAAACATGATATTTTTTTTTTCGCGATTCCCAAAAAGGCAATCGCCTGCTGGCTCACTGTCGCGTCTTTCTCGGGTCCCTCTTTGTCCTTCTTGGCTTTCCCCACCACTCAGATGGCTACAACGGACTCAGAAGACGATATCGTTGTGCCGGATGGCCAGAAGGACTGTGCAGATAACGACGTGAATAGCATGATTCGAGACGTTATTGCGGAACACCCAGCAGGTGTGTCGTGGTGATCCCATCGCATGAAGTGTACATTACTGATCCTTCTGGCTCTTTAGCTGCCCGAAAATTCCTTGTACGAACCCCAGAGATCGTGAAAAAGGACCAGGAAAAACGGGAAAAGGCAAAGTCGAAGTCGAAGAAGCGTAAAACACCCGATCAGGACGACGACGACGACGTGCAACCCAAGGCTAAGAAAGGCAAAGTAAAGAAGGATACCAAGTCTGAAAGCGACGACGACCCGCCTATCACCTACTACATCAACATCCCGAAGCCCGTCCCGGCTACATCGAAGAAACGCGCCAGCAGTTCCAAAGCCTCGGAAGATGATACTATGGTGCAGAGAGGCCCGTTCACACTCCCTCCTTCGGACTCTTATGCCGATCTCTTGACTGCGATTGCTGCCGAGCTCCCCTGCCGCGAAGAACACATCGTCACGTCAAAGATTACCTGGAAACCCAAGAAACCAAAGAATGCTGAGAAACTCCCTCTGTCGAAGGCTACGGGCTACGATGCAATGGTGAAGGAGATGGAAGGAAAGGCGCCTGAAGGTCGTGTAGTCCTCTTATTCATGCCTCCGCCGGTGAAGCCCATGGACGATGAAGTGGTACGAATTTTGAATCCTTACTCATCTCTAGCTGTTGTCTGATTCTGCTTCTAGCCTTGGGAGACGAAGAACGACCCGGAGCCGATGTTTGACTACTCGCAGTTGGAACCTTCCGGCGCCAATGAATCGGTGATGCAGCAGAAGGTGCCCCATATTCCACTCCCCTTTTGGTCTGTACTCACCAGCGACAGGAAACCTTCAATAAGGCTACGAAAGAGGAGCGCGCGAAACTTGAAGAGAAATATCCCATCGGAAGATACCCGCAGTTTCCTGACCGTCGCGTTTACTATGACGCCGAGACCGGCTTCTACTTTGAGCTCAATTCTACGCGCATCGGGATATGGTCATCGGCGATGGTACAGCCATTTTACCTGTTACTATCACAGTACTAACCAATCTAACAGTCGCAAGGAAAGACTGACGAAAACAAGCCGCCTAACTCCAAATTTTTCGACGCATCACAGCGCATCAAAGTCGTCCCTACCCCTGCCGTCGCACCTGCTATCCCTGCTCCACCAGCCTTACCTCCTGCTCCTGCTCCCGCTTTTGCCGGCTCTTCCCTGTCCCTTGAGAATATCCTTCTAGCTTCTATCATGTCGCAGCCCGGCGGTGGACTTGCGGCATTGCTTGGTCTGAATCCCGCTCCCCCGGCTGCACCGATTCCTGGGCCAGCGGCAAATGCTCCTCCAGTCCCGCGCTCGGTCCCCTAATCCCCGTTGAAACGCCACACAGTCTCGCTTGCGCAATTTGCTGATGACTATAACTTGGAGGATGGAGACGCAGCACTTTTGGCGGAGGTCGGCTTTCGTCCGGGGGATCCGACGGAGGCCACGCTTGATGAGGAGCTGAAAAAGGTTGGGTTCACGTTCTTCAGCTGGAAGCGCATCCACGCCGCAAATGTTCGCTTCAAAGCAGACCTTGCAGCAGCTAGATTCGACTGATCCTTTGCTATCCTCATCCTATTGTTTTCTCACTCGCTGTCTTTTGCATCTTTGCATCACATCATCTCGTCGCATTACATCGCATCACATTGTCTCGTCGCATTGCCATTATCATTACACACAGAAATGTCCGTATTCTAGAAGTACTTTGAATTATCGAGTTGCGTAAAGGCGCCTGCATCGTTACCAGATATACCCTGCATGCCGGAACCACCCCTCAGCCATCTCGGGTGTAATACAGGAGGTCGACTCTAACAATGCGGCAATAGGATCCTCGGCTTCACGTATGGTTGCCCCATGGCGACAAAGGTATGCTTTCCCTGTTGTGTCTCAGTAAATATACCCCTCAAAAGGACATCACATACACGTCGAAAAGGATTCCTCAATCGGGTTGAGGTCGGGGGAGTATGGGGGAAGGAATAAGATCATGATACCTGCAATAGCGTCAAGGCTTGGGGGTCGGTCAGAGGTGTCAACACATACCGTTCTCATTCAGGACTTCCTGCAGCAGATCGGTATGATGGATTCGACAATTGTCGAGAACCAGGACACTTTGGACGTCCGGATATGGGTTCATCTCCGGAATCTAGGCACGGTTAGCGAATGCTAGGTACAGACAGGATAGTAATCACGCACGACGTCTTCAACAATAAAGTCAAAAAACTCGTAGGCATCCATAGAACCCTCAACGATGCGCATCGCGATGTATCCGCGAAGACTCATAGCCGCAGTGAGGGTGTAGCGCTCGTCGCGTACGAATTGATGTTCGTAGACTGCGGGCAGTCCAATCGGAGATCGTCCGTAGTGCCGTGCAAGCGTCCGCTCGTCCTTGCTTGACTCGTCAACTGCGACAAACTCCAGTCCCGTCCCAGAGAAGCTGTCGGGATCACGGATGCAGTCGCGGTAGTCCTCCCTCCCTTCCTCATTCCGCTCGCTGGCAATCTTCTGAAGCATTTTGCGTGTGAGACCGGCCCTGACAAGAGTCTTCTGCAATGCAGATATCGATATGGCGATGTCATGATGGATGGCTAAATACCAAGCCAGCTCGTCGAGCATGACAGATGGATCATGAAAGAATATCTCTTTGGCTGCGTTGAGTGCTGCCAAGCTCACGAGGCGCTCACGTCCACGTAGAGGAGACGGCGGTTTTGTCACAGTGCCGAATTCCTCGAGGATCGCACGCCAACGGTACAGACTGCGCGGTGAGACATGGAATGCATAACAGATGTCTTCACGCGACCATCCGGCCTCCCAGAGAATGAGGGCACGCTCCTTGAGGTCTGAGCTGATACGGCGATTGCCCATGATGGAAGAAGACAGAGCGATAAGGCGATTGCCTTTTTGGGAATCGCGAAAAAAAAAATATCATGTTTGTCATTATTTTCGGGATCCCCTGTAATTCCCGGATCACACTTCACAAAAAGTACATCGAGGAGCTCGAGAAGCAGCAGGGCGAGCTGGAGGCTAGCCTTTCTCTCGTAGTCTACCCCGTCTTGACCCTTCCGTTCGACATTACATCTCGCGTCTTCCTTCATTGTCTCCCCACGCACGGCCGCGTGGCCCCTTCACCTTCGACCGCACCGCTCGTCCTCGCGCAGATCTGTCACCATTGGCGCCAGGTAGCCCTGTCCACTTGCGGACTGTGGAACTCTATCTATATAGATACAGGGGTGGATCTTGATACCCTCTTCGGTCTTGATACTCTCTTCGGGAAACCCGCAGTTCCGCCCGAGGGGCTTCACAACATGCTTCGAACGTGGTTTTCTCGCGCAAGGGGGAGTTCTCTGTCATTAGGACTTAATGCTCAATATAGGATCTTGTCGCCGGCAGTTTTGGAGCTCATTCTGTCACACGCAAGCCAGATCCAACACTTGGATCTACACCTTCGGCCGCAACAGTTCCCGGAATTGCGTCCGCTCTACACGCTCTTCCCTCTTCTTCAGCAGCTCGCCACAACCAATCCATCCGAAGCCGATATGAGCGACCTTTTAACGGACCCTCCTCCCCTCCGCGAGCTTAGGCTCCTCGGCAACGAGTTTGATCATGCTTTCTTGGTCAACCTATCCCTCCCCTTCTTAGCCCACCTGGAGATATCTGGGACAATTTCGACGGAAACATTCCTCAAAGTGCTGCGGCACTTCCCTACCCTCTCTCACTTCGAATTCGGCCTTAGGGAATCAGATTCATACTCGATTTCCGACGTCTCGACACCCATCATATATCCAAATATTTCATCCATTACTCAGACGTCGGAGACCGAATCCGCCCTGGGGCTTGTGACATTTCCCAACCTCCGCTTCCTTAAGCTTCCTGGTTTCTCCGACCCAAACAAAGTCCGAAGATTTATTTCCCGTTCCTCCTGCGCCATTGACCACCTCGTCATTTCGTTCGAGGGTTGCGACGAGGTCGAGATCGCCGATTGGCTCGAAATATATCCTTCATCTGTCTCCGTACTCGAAATCACGGAATGCCCGGATGTCGCTGTCGTGTTGCATCTTCTCGACTCCCCAACTATGATGCCGCTACTCACAGACGTCTCGATCTGCTCTGACCTCCGTCGGGCGAATTTAGATAACGAGTACAACGACGTTCTCCTCGAAATGCTGCATCATAGAACGGACCCTGCGCGGTCCCATAAATTGCGCAGATTTCATATCAAGCTTATGCTTTGGCCAAATGACTACGACAGTCGCGTTTGGTCTCCGGGGTACCTGGCGACTTCGGCCCTCGAGCGCCTCATTGCCGATGGTCTTGATTTTGCTATTCACGCTCAGAGCAACAATACTGACACTACGGTTTGGCCTGGTACATACGTTGGTGAGTCGCCTATGTGGCCGGCCCCGGATGCCACTGATTCTTTCTCCATAGAGCTAGATCCCGTTCCATACTTCCCGTGATTCAGGCTTCATTAAAATCTTGATTATTTTCATTCACGCTCTTTCGTTCGCACTACTTCTTCATCTTTAGGAGGAACTGTTCATGTACGCCACTATTTCTCTTAATTAAATTCAGTGCCATTCTTTGGACCTGCCATTCTTTGGACCCGCCCTTCGTGTGGATACGCATACGCACTCTGTACGCCACTATTCCTCGAAATTAAATTCACTGCTATCCTTGTATGAAATGTGAACAAAACGCCATCATCGATTGAGATGTGTTATTCTCTACAAGTGATACAAAATCACCACACGCACATATACATGGACATATACGTGCTGCGGCGCGCCCTCCTTCGACTGACGTACTCGTCCAGTCGACGAACGGGAAAGTAAGCCGGAGAGTACTTCCCTGTCGTCCTCGTGTATACGTAGTCTACAGATATGGGAAGAATCGTCGTTATCCAGCCCGCGTCCTATGTCCGTTTGGAGAGCCGATTTCGCACCCTTTCCCAGCCAGACAGCACAAGGGGAACCACATAGACTGCGGATTCAATCATCAAATCGTATGTCTGATCCTCCAACAGTCTCGGCGACAAAAATGTCCACGCCTGCATGGCCCACGGGGATCACTGGCACCGGGGGGCTCAAAGTCATAGATTCATTTTGCCTGAGATCAATGTAGTTGTCCCAATTGAACTCGCAGAATGGGCGCCAGAAGCTGGGAAGGTGTGCGAACGAATAGACTTGAACAAAATCTGTGGTCGAGTCAAATCCTCGGTGGGTCACTATTATATGACCCTTGAACATTCCAAGATTCTCTACTCCCGAAGAAAATAATCCCAGTGGCTATGAGCAACGAACAGGAGGCAGGGTGGTTCAATGCACATACCGAGGACTTTAAGAAATTCAAACGGATATCTTCGGTGGACCGCCAATTAACCAAGAGGAGATCTGACAGCGACAATCATTCTCCTACGCGGCAAACGAAGAAATCGATGCAGATCTGCGGACGAAAGTATATGTCGCGGGGGAGACCAAAGAGCTCGTCCGAGTTTCCGGTGTGCAGATTCGCAAATTCTCTTCCACAACCCCGAGAACTTTATCTGTCAAGTGACCCAAAGAATGAGCGGAAAATACGAGCACGCTATCCCGAAAGCAGACATATACCACGGCCTTATTTCCACGGTCAGATAAATTGAATATCGTGCACCTCACAGTCGTTCCCAGGCTCACACCCCTTGTCCTGTATGCAGCCACTGATCCAATTGTTTTCATTTGGAAGCGTTTTAAACGGGAATAAACGTTTAAATAAATGTTTAGTTTAGGGCCACCGGCAAACAGGATATGAATGGTTTTCAAATGGTTGAACGGTTACCAGAAATCGGCCACCTACTATAGCTAGTGCTCAAGTGACGATTTCCCTTGCACATTTCGATGACCCGTCACACACAGAAAATTAGGAAGCAATTAACTAATCACAACGCACTCAATACCCCGCTTGGCTAAGCCGTCGGCAATGATTGATGCGGCTGATGGCGCTCGGTAACCTCCGAGGAAAGAAGTGCGCAGTTTAATCTTGATCCATTAATATTTCTGCTCGCGGGACCTATTCCGGACGAGCTTCGACCTTCGGGACGTCTCAACGCAACCATAATTGCGTTGAATGGGTCAAACTTCGAGTGAGCAAAAAATACCGTTTAAAACATGTTAAACGGGATTTTAAACGTTTGTTACCGTTTCTGTTTAGTTTATGTATGCCCAACCTCAAACAGAAACAAAAGTTTGTAGCCTTGAGCCGCTACAAGCACAGCCATGGCCACGTTCTTTTTCGAGCCCTGCCACTCAGTTTCCTCGCGCTCACTCCAGTCTCCACTTACAGTAAAAACCAACATCAGCCGACCATGGTAAAAATGGTTCTTCTAATTCTGTACCCGGGCTTGACTCGGGCAGCGCCCGAAGCTTCCAAGTGTTCCTTCTCCGGATCTAGTACCGGACCGGTGCTAAATGTTTCAAGATCACAAGGTTGGCGGTTGCAGTCGGCAGCATTCACAAGGTGCTTAAAGTCCGACGTACCAGCGAGCGTTGGCATTCACCTTCAAACTGGTGCCCCATGATGCAAGCTTGGGCCTCAATTTGTGCACTTTTATCGGTAGCCACTGCTATACATGTCCCAGTCGTACGCCAAACCAACGACGGAGTCCACCTAGCTATTACCCCTGCCTGCGGTAAGCTGGATGGGACCGTGGCCAACACTAATGCTGGGATTGTAACGACCGGTTTTAAAACTCTGGTCGCCTTCGGAGTATGTTTTGCTGACATTGACGATGCACCGCTGTAATGACGGCCATGCATAGGACTCATACACTTCTGGTGGCCGTAGCGATGGTGGCCCTCTTCCGGCGGCCGTCCTCAATGGCACCAACCCACGCGCTGGTGGGCGCGGCACGGACGGTCCTGTTTGGGCGGAGGATCTTGCGAGCGACTTGGGTGCCACGATCAAGGATTACGCTGTGTGCTCACTTTTCTCCTATCGCTCCATCACCCAGCGTTGATGAGTCAATGAAGGTATCTGGCGCAGTTGTGAATGTGACGCTTTGGCCAAGCGCATCAACCCAGACGGACTTTCTGCATGAGGGTTCGCCTTTGAGTCTGTTCCATCGCAAAAGAATAATTGGAAAATAACCGCAGCTGCTCTGTTCCTCAGCCAAAATAACGGCTTGGATCCGACCACGACACTCTACACGGTGTTCTTTGGAATCAAGTAAGCGCTGTTGAGTGGATGTCGTGCAGTGCTGACATTTCGGTATAGTGACTTCGGCGCGTCCAAAAGTACGTAAATATTTGCGAAAGCTCCGATTCCACGCTGACCATTCACAGCCGACGGAAATCACCTCCCTCAAGCTGCTGCCAACCTTCTTGGGCAGATGAAGCAGCTCGCTGCGGCACCCACAAACGCCAAAAACATTGTTGTTCTTGATGACTATGGACGTGGATCGCACGCGGCAACTGGAGACGCCTGGAAGCAAGCCGTCTTCGACGGCCTCAGCGCCATGCGCGCACAGGGCCTTAACGTCGCTTACGTCGACTTTGCACCCCTCTGGGATGCCGTTCTGGGAACATCCCCCGGCTTTGCTGCGTTTGGATACAAGACCTCCGGCGCGTGCATCCCGAATATCTCGCAAACAGACCTGTCCGGGGAGTGCTCGACGCCGTTGAACTCGTTCTACTGGCTTCCTGGGTGAGCGCACGTCATCGCGGAGTACATACACACTCACTGATTTTCATGTCATAAAATAGACATCCCTCCAAAGAAACGCACCGTATCATGGCTGACTATGTCAAGTTAGTGTTGGCGAACTGCAAGGCATGAAAACAGTTCTCCGGGGTTATCAGAGTTCGTTATGACCCTCGGGTGCTCCGCCCATCCATCAACGGACAATGCAACTGACTTTTGCGGTGAGAAATGCCTGGATCGGATCAGTAGATCTGTAAGAATGCTCACGTACTTGAACCATGGGAGTGGAAGACGTTGTGAAGACACCAAGCATATTGAGTGGGTAGCGGACGCTCTGCATGTAGCTCATACAACGAGATCGAAGCCCAACATCAGAAGTCACCCATTCGGTTCGGGCCTGAGTCACTGGAAGGGTAATGGTCGAGGGTATTGGCTACGACTTCGATCGCAGATGAAGAGGTGAATCTGAGATGAAGGCGAATGAGATTTAGGAAACTGGAGAGGTCAATCGCGGCCGTGGCAAGGACCTTCAAATGTTGATGAGCAACCACGTAGAATACAAGCGTGGAACTGAATCTCCAATATTTCAACAGCGTGAAAAGCAGGCGTCAATGAATGCACAGATATTGTATGTCCGTAGATCGCCAACGCCTTGAGACCGGAGATATCGAAGGTGCAAAGCCCGTGAGTCAACCAATTCGCTACATCGTCCCGGAAGGCAACGATTTGTAAAGCCTCGAGCCGCGCTCTGGGTTTTCAGGTACGGTGGTGCATGTGTTGGATAGAATCCCCGGAGAAGGAGCACAGCTAAGGCCCTTGATAGTAGAAGAACAGTTTTCCAGCATCTCCAGGAAATCGGTCGGTTGGGGAGGGATCATAGCCACGCGCCGAATGGGCGGACGTAGAAGCTGCTGTAAGTGGTCCGACGCGGAGAATGAAGAGGCGGACGTGATTCTGACACTTTTCAAGTGTGTGAACGGGAAACCGCATATTTCTACGAGCGTCTGCGGTAATAGAAAGCTTGCGTATGGCGGATGTGTTGGATGAGACGCGGAAAGCCTTGAATTACGTCCCGAAGTCTGAGCTACCGGTCGTTGTCCGATCGCGAGAGGGTGAAGACAATTCGCTCGAATTGACGCGCCTGTCGCATAAAATGGCCAAGATGTAGTACATTCACAATTTATATAAATTGCCGATTACGATGCCAATAATTACGTCCAAAAAAGAGTGGTTTCTCCACTTTGCTCACTGAGGTACAAGCCAGATGGACCGGAACTGCTGGATCGCCGCCTCGAGTTTAACGGGATCGATAGGCGGATCAGTCACGCCACCACCCCCGCCACCGCCCCCGCCCCCGCCCCCGCCCCCGCCCCCGGCGTTGACCAACGCGAGAGTGGTGATGTCGATGGACAATGGCAGAATCTCGCTGCAGTCTGTGAGATCTGTCACATCCATCCCAAGCAAGCTCATTTTCTGGTGAGCCGCCGCATATTCAGTGGACCTGAAAAAATGGCGATCAGACGTGAAAGGAACACAGTCCCACGGAAATGGCGGACCAAATAGCTTGTTTGCCGACGAAACGGTTGAAATCGGTCGTTGTGCTCGGATCACTCGCAAAGTTGACATCGCTCTCAAGCTTAAAGGTCCCTATCAGTTGGATCGGTTGGTTCAGCCGAGGTTGCATGGAAAAAGTTGGAGTTGCTTACCAGGCAAAACGGTGGTGTCCGCAGTCTGGGTATCTGAGATGAGGCGGGTCAGTGTATTCTGTTCTTGACCAGGCGCATTTTGCTTACAGAATCGAGTGTCCCAGATATCAACGGTGGTGTCGAACGTCGAGTTGGCCTGTGTGGTATCGACGAAACGCTGCTTCCCGGTGCTGTGTGCACCAACGAGAGCCATCAGCTCGCGGCTGCTGAAGCCCATGTCGGCGAAACGAGCGAGAAGGACGCTGACTGGATCCGCGGGATTGGGAAGGAGCCCGTTTGGGGCGATATTCAGAGGTGCGTGCCGGCCGACGAACGCAGAGATGACGGGACCGCCAGGGCAGGCGAGCTGTAACGAGGAAAAATGAGAAGCAGTGCAAGAGAGGCGCGAATTTCGACATACAACAGCAAGAACGCCCGCCAACTGTAAATGAGCGTTGAGTATCACCAGGCCGAAACGAAGCAGATGGGCTCACCTGTACAATATCGCCCGGAGAGACGCCGAATTGGGCTGGTAAGGGCTTGAGCAGGCTAACAATATTTTCGAGGCCATGGTTCTCAGCGCGGAGCACCTCGTTCGGATCGACGAGAATGGATCCGTCGGCACCACCGTTCGGCAGTGCGTTTGCTTGCAATGTGAGCGAGAATGTACCTGTAAAATGAATTGCATTACTTTGCGAATACCGCCGTACGTTCCGGGCACATACCCGCATCGTGAAAGGCCAATCGGATGGCAGCACGCGCGTTGTCACCGCATCGACCTGCACCAAAATGAGTAAAGTATGTGCTGCCAAAAGAGATGTCCCACCTTGGAAGAGGCCCCCCATTATCGCATCGCGTATTGCGTAGAAAGGGACGCAGGTCGGGTTGCGTGCATTCGCAACGTCGGGTATGCCGCTCCCAGTGATAGGCGCTCCGCCGCCGCCGCCGCCTCCACCTCCACCTCCCTTTGAGGCGGGCGCCGCACGGACCTGAGGCCTAGCACCCACATGCGTCCCAAGTAGAGCTACTACACATAATGGGATAATTGACGAGAGAGACCGCATAATGAAAGTTTTTTTAAGACGCGCGCGTCAACCTCGAGAATAGGAAAGTCGAGGGTCTAGGGATACCGCCAACAGAGAGGCCCTTTATACGTCGAGAACTAGGGGCAGGCATATGGAACATGGGCATCTGGAAGAATGGGGCAGTCGCCCCTGGCCCCTGACTTCTAGACAGGACGGCCTTGTTTCTCCAACTGGTTCCCATTAGGTTCCCGTTCGAAGTCGAGCGTAAGATGGTCAATGTTTGATGTTTAGACAGACTTTCAGCGCGTTGCCTGTGGTTCGGATCTCATACACGAACCTCGGCTACGGTAACAGCTGCCCACACTGTCACCCAATGTGATCCAGTTGCCTGGGTTGAGCCCCGGATAACGGGGCGGGGAACAGCACAGCGGATGCCAAGCATTTCCGCTCCGATAGAGTGGGACGCAACCCATCGTCGCGTGCGAGGAGCACGGACCGTCAATCAGTACCTGTGGCACGTACCAAGTAGCTTTGCCTTGATTACAGAGAAATACTTACCTCGCACGGCGAACGCTTGGCGATATATTCGCATAATCTCGCAGCAGCGATATGTGTTGCCAAGCCCATCCACGCCGCAATGCCGTTGTGTACGGATCGCAATTGACATTAGACAGCACTCGAGAAGTCGAATAATGATGCCTCAGAGTTCAAAGTTTCAAGCGTAGACGCTGTCAGATATATATCTTGCGAGACGAATAATAGAGAAGTTTGGCAGCTCGTCGTAAGTTGACTTCATTTCTGATTTGTTTCAGGACCAATCGGAGGTTCTGTATTGGCACATCATGTTCCGGGAGCAAATAGGATTGAAGTATGTCACGGAGCCGAACCATCTCCGTTTGGTCCTTCGCAGGCTTATCAGCGTCGAAGCAAGGGAACCAGGTCCATGGGAAGGTAACTCAGCTTGGCAGGAAGCAGATAGAGATGCCAACAGAGGCAGACGCTGTTTCCCCATGGTACGGCGCGAAATCCCCGCACAGTTGATCAGAAAGACGTACAAAGCGGCTTGATTGAACCATATGAAGGTCTCAGTCGTATTTGGACATACGCCACCTGTTGCTAATATCCATATCGCTCTGGCGGACTTGAGAGGTTCAAAAACATGAGCAATCAGCGCCAACCTTGAAGCGCAGCTAAACGGCAACTGGTGAGGGGGACGACGTACAACTGCAGAGTCGTGAGAAGAAGGGCGACTTCCTTCATGTGGTACGAATTTGATCGTGGCGCCCCATGCGGCGCCTGAATGGGCTCGCGCAGCAAGAGCGGCCGCTTGTCAACGACGCGGAGACGGAAATGGCGCGGCGTTCTGATCGTAGAGAAATGGTCCGCGGAAGAAAAGGATGGAAAATGGACACCGGTTCTCCATAGGAGTTTAACAGCTTGATATTTTGTCCTCGTTGCAGACCGGACGTTCATAAGACGCAGTAGCATCCGAGAGTGAATATTGAATTTGTGGAGACTTATAATGGGTCGAGGGCAATGGAGCCATATATACGGGACCGCCCACTACAGATCCGTGCTGAGACGCTCTGCCAGTAAAGCTGTGAAAGAGAAGTGAAAGCAAGGAGGAACCAAAACGGAAGCTGATGGCGGCGAAGTCTGGGCGGTGGTGCAGCCGAACAGCATCAAAGCTCTTATGCGGCATGCTGTAGATCGGCACGGTCTCACCGAGTTTCTGTGTTAGCATTAGACAGGTTGCGCAGCAGCCACTGAGCCACCTGATGGCTGATTTTACGTGCGCAGTTGGATGGCTGGTGGCTCGAATAGCGGGTGAAACCAAGGCAATGGAAGTTTTTAGAAGTGTTAGAAGGAGGGCTAATGAAGGTATCCATGCATGTATGGTCTCGGAATGACTCCCGACCTTGCTGAAACATTGATTCCATTGAATGAAGTATACTGAACTTCAGTCAGTCAGCCAGAAGTTGAGGAGGGACTGGGCACATTTAGTATTATCATAACTATGTGAGAATGACCTGATTACACCAAAAACGCTGTTCTTGTATTGAGCCATTCGAGCCAACAGCCATCCAACTGCACACGCAAAATCAGCCACCAGGTGGCTCAATGGCCGTTGCGCAACCTGTCTAATATCACATTTGAAATGGTCCACTGTAAGATTTCCCCTAGATTTTAATCCTCCTTCCCGGCTCACATTTCAGGGAAAGAGCAACTGCTCAGACGTCGAAACACCTGCAACAACTTTCAGTCTGTCCCTTCTTAAATTAGGAAGGCCCCAAAAACAGATGTTGGAGACCGGATTTCGGATGACCCCAGAGACTGGGCATTTGCTGCCGTAACCCGAGCCGTGAACCAGAGTTCAGGTTCAATGATAGCAGTGGCGGTGCTGCCAAGATGTGTGGCAAATATATCAATGGTGATGTGGCGGTGCATCTCCCTCTCGAGCCGCTCAGGTAGTGTGGCGGGAAATAGGATTTACTTTGGCTACTTGACAGGGTGATTTTACTTGCTAATTAACCCGAAATTTTCAGAGGCCAAAATGAGCTTGTAAAATAGGGCCTATTTGACCGTAAGTGACCGTGGTTCACGAGAGGGAAAGCTAGTCTGCACGCCACTGCTCGTCGTTGGTCGAGCTGCTCCCAGAATTGCAAGGGTGCGAATCGACACTCTTCCTCTTCATAGATGAGTAAGACCCATTAATCAGAAACGCCCGCGTTCGATATCCCATTTGAAAGACAAAAAATCCTCGCGCAAAGAAAGCCATACTCAATTGTTATCTAATATCATCGGTACTTAAATTGAATAGGATGATCGAAAAACTAAGGTACGGCCTGAGTATACCCCTGCTATGCGACACCAGAACTAGGGCGAGAATCTGTTGCATCACAGCTTGCGAGTAAAATCCTGCGACGGTGTCAACCAACAACGATCTGCATACGAAAACGAAGATCCTACATCGAACCATTGAGGGACTTGGTCTATCCGCCGGAGCTATCACTACCACATATATATAAGATGAAAAAGGAAGGGAAAGATGAGACGAGACGAGACGCACTAAATTCTCCGAGATCAATCGAGGGAAGTGTCGCGACTATTGTTGGTATTTTTCTACACTCAACGCAGTGTCGATGGTGGGTGGATTTTTCAAGGGAAGATTCGCCAGTGCTGTGTCAGGTTGATCGAGGACGCTGTCGGGGGCGGCCTCAATAGACAGGTTGCGCAACAGCCACTGGAGCCACTCAGTGGCTGATTTGGTGTGCGCAAATCAGTGGCTGGTGGCTCGAATGGCCCAACACATGAACTCATTTTTCGATGAATAAATGTATTTGCGAGTACTACTGACCATCTACAAGGCTCACAGTCTCATCCACACTTGGGGCTGGCTGACTGGGGCCAAAAATATTGTTTCTTGGGGGAAAATTGGTGCTATGACAACGGTGGAGGTAGTTTCATGAGATACCCATTTGCCAACCCTCATTTGAGCACTGAATACAACTTACTTCACCTTTGGTTCATCAGCCATCCGAGCCACCAGCCACTGATTTGCGCACACCAAATCAGCCACTGAGTGGCTCCAGTGGCTGTTGCGCAACCTGTCTAATGCCAAGCGCTATGTGAGAGATGCGATTGCGAGGGGTAATGGTCAACAGGGTATTGGCTACGACTTCGATCGCAGATGAAGAGGTGAATCTGAGATGAAGGCGAATGAGATTTACGAAACTAGAGAGGTCGATCGCGGCCGTGGCAAGGACCTTCAAATGTTGATGAGCAACCACGTAGAATACATACGTGGAACTGAATCTCCAATATTTCAACAGCGTGAAAAGCAGGCGTCAATGAATGCACAGATATTGTGTGCCCGTACATAGCCAACGCCTAGAGACCGGAGATATCGAAGGTGCAAAGCCCTTGAGTTAACCAATCCGCTACATCGTCCCGGAAGGCAGCGATTTGTAAGGCCTCGAGCCGCGCTCTGGGTTCGCAGGTATGGTGGTGCATATGTCGGATAGAATCCCCAGAGAAGGAGCACAGGCTGAGGCCCTTGATAGTAGAAGAACAGTTTTCCAGCATCTCCGGAAAATTGGTCGGTTGGGGAGGGATCATAGCCACGCGCCTAATGGGCAGACGGAGAAGTCGCTGTAAGTGGTCCAACGGGGAGAATGAAGAGACGGATGTGATTCTGACACTTTTCAAGTGTGTGAACGGGAAACCGCATATTTTTACGAGCGTCTGCGGCAATAGAAAGCTTGTAGCGATAGTGAGATGGCGGATGTGTGGGATGAGATGCAGGGAGCCTTGAATTACGTCCCGAAGTTTGAACCATCGGTCGTTGTCCGATCGCAAAGAGGGTGAAGGAAATTCGTTCAAATTGACGCGCTTGAGGCTCAGCCTTGAGCGGCATACACCTAGGAGCAACCCAGGAGCGACAGACCAAGGCGCAGGCTCTCAAATCGGCGGATGAATACGCATCATACAAAAGCAAATGGTACACCAGTCCCTGTGTATATCTGTGTGGTTCCCTAGTCTGTTAGTTACCGCGCTGATTACCCGGTATCCTGCGTTATTATGTAACCATCACGGATGCATGCGCAAACAAATCGTTAGCGAGATGCGTCTCGACGCGTTTCTCGGCCTCCCTGCTGAATTTACTTGCCAGACCGCTTGCAAAAGCATGTAAGATCATTATTTGGGACGCCAGGCACCATTAGGACTTGTTCATAGGTGAAATGGATGTTTCCGACACAACCACATGAAAAATCAAAGAAAGATATTCTTATGAAGCCATCCTTCACTCCCAGCGGTTCATAATGGCTCAGAAAATTGTCTTTGGGGGTAAGTGCAAGGTTTGAGGCTTTAAAATCTCTTCCCGGTTCCCCACAGAGCTTCGAAACGTCCAAGTCGCGTCAAAGACCTGCTCACGTGAGATCCAGATTTGGGTGATTACATAATAACGCAGGATACCGGGTATCAAGCGCGGTAACCAACAGACTCTATATCAGACTTACGAGGCACGAGTAAGTGTACTGATACTAGAGCGTCTGTCAAGAGAGACTAGTGGTTCCCTACCTTTGCTGCCGGGCGCAGTGGTCAGTGGCAGGTTGGGTGTGACGGTGACTGCCACAAATTTGACCGTCACATATTTGACTCGGACTGGAGCCAAATAGGGCCAACTAAATCACTCTCTTCGTGCACCCGGGCCATTTTGCCTTCCTCTTGAGTCTCGACCTCTCTTTACTCCTCATCTATAGAAAGATCGAACCCTCTGCCGTTGCTCGCCCGCTGTATCAGTCTCCTCAAAGTCTTCTACAATTCCACCTCTGCTTTCGGAAGGCGTATGCTCTGGACCGCTGGCTGTGCCACGCTGGCTAGTTTCTCAGCGTTTCTGGGTGTATCTGGCCCAGTGAGATGTGATTGTCGCGGATTGCTCTCAGTATTTATGCCGGTGCCGGTGGTTTCTAGTCTTGCAAAAGCTACACACTTCCCAGCACCTCATTCACCGCATCGGCGCACCGACACCCGGTATGAGGACCTTATCATTATACTGTTTTCACCTAATCCACGGAGCCGCATATCCCGCGCCATTACGCCATGCTTATTGGATTGAACTTACTTTGTATCACGTATGGCTTTCCGTACCCATGCCCGAATGCCGTCCCCACACTTGTCGGCAAAGTTATAATCCGCGGGATATTGGAAGAAAAAGTTGTAATGAGCTCGATTCGATATTATCGAGTCACGGCTGCTGATGTATACACCACCGAGCTTCAGTCCTTCGTAGAGCTCATTTCTCATCAGCATATCAAGTCTGCGTAGTATTTCCGCGAAAGACATCGTACGCTCCTTCCTTGCTCCCGCTTCTTCACCGCAAACTGACTTTGTAGCTCCGCCAAACCTTCTGTGGCCTCATCTAGTGGAATGTAAGAGTTCTTTAAATTTCCGACAGTCACTGCGTTCAGTGGGATCGTCTGCACAAGCGATGTGCGACCCCTGTCCGCAGAGGTCTGCAGACTTGGACGTCGGCACACCATGCCGACCCACCCCAAAGTCTGTAGACGTAAGTAGGCCATCCGTTCCTCGTCTCAACGCCTATCCTGGGGCACGCGGAAGGCACCATTAATTGACAGGGCGATCTCGTTGCGGACCCACAAATCAAAATACACAGCATTTCTTTCCAAATCAGGAGAAAACTCCGAAATGCACACCGCAGAAACGAGTTGCAACGTTGAGAAATAATGTGGCTTAGTTCTCGAAGAGCTAATACACATATTCTATTATTTTCTGAGGTATCCTGGGTGAAGTTGAGTGTCCGAAACACAGAGACAACGCGGAGACATGCCTAAATCTGGACCAACATCACCACGTTCCAGGCACTGTACGTTACCGTTGCCAGGGAGCCTTCAGGGACGGTAAATGGAAAAGAGACGGGACCGGCGTACGGCGGGTCTGACGACCTGTGCAGATGGGGGTCGGCACGCCTCTGCAGACGTACGTCGGCAGGGCGTCGACCAATGTCTGGCAGATTCTGCCGATCCGGTGTCGGCAGGCCGTGTTTCCCAAGGTCTGCACGGGTCGGCACATGTCTCGCAGGCTGTGTAGACAGGGTCCCTGAACGCAGTGAGTGTGCCAGTAATCTCGTCTTTCACTATCTGGAAGTTATCATGACCAGGATCCGAAAAACGGTATTTTGGTATCCGTATACGTCAGGCGGCTTTTGAGTAAAGCGCGATCAAGAAGCTTCGAAGTCTGGCCAAGAAGGTAAGAGTTCCTTTGATTATGCCTTGACTATGACAGAAACCCGAATCTGACGTGCGACTCCGATCGCACACGGGCGCATTCCCAATTTTAGGATCCTGCCACCGGCAATTCTGGAACTCTTGTTGTTACACGCCGGCCAGATCCAGCACTTGGATTTACACCTTTGGCCGGAACAGTTCCAGGAATTGCGCCCGCTTCACGCCCCCTTCCCAGCATTTCGCCACCACCAATTCATCCGAGGTCGATGTGCGCGACCTTTTAAAAGAATCCCCTTCCCTCCGCGAGCTTCGGCTGCTCCGCGGTGAATCTGATCGTGATTTCTCGGTCGACTTTTCCCTCCCCTTCTTAACTCACCTCGTGCTATTTGCGGAAATTTCAACCGAAACATTCCTTAACGTGTTACGGGACTTCCCTGTCCTCTCTCACTTCGAATTCTGCCTTAGGGACTCAGATTCATACTCGATCCCCGACCTCCCGACACCCATCATATTCCCGAATCTTTTATCCATTACCCCTCAGTCGGTTGAGAGTGGATCTGCCCTGCGTCTTGTGACGTTTCCCAACCTCCACTTTTTTAAGCTACCTTGTTTCTCTTAGCCCGACGATGTTCGAGGATTAATTTCCCGTTCCTCTTGCGCCATTGACCACCTCGTCATTTCGTTCGAGGACGAGGAGACAAACGAGATTGCTGATTGGCTCAAAGTTTTTCCATCGGTCTCCGTACTCGAAGTCACGGATTGCCTGGATGTCGCCGCGTTCTTGGATCTTCTCAACTCCCCAGCTGTGATGCCGCCGCTCAAGGATGTCTCGGTCTCCTCTCTTCTCAGGCCGTCGAATATCGACAGCGAGTACGACAACACCCAATTTGAAATGCTGCATCATAGAAGGGACCCTGCGCGGTCCGCTAAATTAGGCAAATTTCATATAACGCTTACGCTTGTGCACGGAGGGCAGGAAAACTACGAAAATCGTGTTTGGTCTCCGGGGTACCTGGCGACTTTGGCGCTCGAGCGCCTTATTGATGAGGGTCTTGATTTTGTCATCCGCTTGCGGAGCAATAGGACAGGCAACCAAATTTGGCCTGCTACGTACATGGGTGAGTAGCCGATGTAACAGGCCGCAAATGTCACTGATTCTTTCTCGACAGAGTCGGATCCTGCTCCATTCTTCCCGTGATTGGATTCATTAAAATCTTGATTATTTCCATTCGCCCTCTTTCGTTCGCGCTACCTACTATCTTTAGGAGTTATGCTTTGATCATGACAGAAACCCGAATCTGACGGACGATTCCGACAGCACGGGCACATTCCCACTAAATGCAGAAACGAAATATCCGATACTTGTGTCCTGAAAAACGTAAACGTACCTTTTATCCGCCTTATCTCGCTTTATAAGCTAACGATAAGTCGTCATCAGGCAATCAGGCTGTTTTACGTTGTTTCGACAGTTGATGAGTAGCATTTTTCGGGATGCACTTCGGCAGGCCCGCCCCAGTGCAGAAGCCCGTAATCCGCGCGCTCAATGTACTCCTCGACAGCTGAAGGAAAACATCGAAGTGCAGACTCCAACCAATGCCAGAAGCGGGTGAGATTCTGGAGGCGTGCCGAGTCGGCTCAACGGCATGCATGCTTCTGACGTTTTGTCACCTCAGCCAGCTCACCTAACATGATTCATACGGTACGATCCCTGAAATCTTCTGTCGGAAGGGCTAATTTTGGATACCGGTCGGTACTCGTTCTTGGACCGGGATGGTTTAAATACCGCGGTTAGTCCCCCAGAGTCCCCACAAAATGACAGCTATATCCTTCTACTTACATGGAAAATCCCATACCGATGGAATCACCATCGACGTCCAGAAAGGCGACGATCTCAAACAGCTTCGGAAGACTGTCGCGGAGAAATTCAATGTTGCGCTCCCGGCCACTATTTCTTTCCACGTGTCTGCAGACGCCGATGCGATTCCCAGTGAGCTCAAAGCTCTGGATACTACCGATGCAATTTTGGAGGAGCGGTCCGTCTCAATCCTCATCGGCGGCAAGAAAGTGGGTTCTTGGTTTTTCTTTTGAATTATCGCATTTGTCAATCCACCTACCAGGTTCGCCCAGTTCCTGGCCCAACAGGCGGGATCCCCTTCATCGGTGGTTATAGCGAAATTTATCCCGACTTCATGGGCAATTACCAGCGTCTGCTCCGGAAATATGGCCACATTGTTCATGTGCGCTACCTCGGCAAGGTTGATCTCTGTGACTTTCAAAATATCGACGCTTATCATGAGTTCAGGACTTGTATCTCACCGACGATCCGGACTGCGCGAGAGTGGTCCTGAGTGAAGGGGAATTTTTCAGTAAACAGGCAAGTATGCCAGGGAAGGTCGAATCCTTGCTAATGATCGCAGATTGACGAGAACCATCCGCTCTTCCCTTTGAAGATGACCCTCCAGAACGGTATATTCACCGCGGATTCGAACAACCCAGACTGGTCCACCAGCCACAAGTTCATGATGTCTGCGATGGGTGCGAAGGCGATGCGTAACTATGTCCGCATTATGGATCACACTGCAGGACGCCTCGTGAAGTGTTTCGATGAGTACGTATCTTAGTTTGCCGCGGCACAACGTTACTCACAGCATTGATACTCAAGGCTGCTTGGGCTGGGCAAGAGTTTTGGAGCGTTCCCCTGGGGTGTGCGCGCAGCTGCACAGACAATCGGAGAGGTTGGAATTGGGATCGATCTAAAAATGCTCGATAGGTAACGCGACGTTTCAAATCCACTGGGAATATATTTTGACATCTTTTCTAGCACGGACAGCTCCCTTGCCGACCCATTCCGTCTCATTGGAGAAAGCTTCCGTATGGCACTAACTCTATTCCGTCGGGGTCGCATCTATCGTGCACTACCAAATCCAGAGAGGAGAGCCCAGAAGGCCGCTGAGCGCGATCTGGTTCGCCTTTGTTTCCTCTTTTCTCACTGGACTCATCTCACGCTATAATTCAGGCCACATTCGTCGACGTTCAGAGTCGCAGAACATTGGACGAAGTTGCTAGTAAAGACATGCCTTACCAGGAGGCTGCGATATCAACGAAAAGCCTTCTGGATTACATGGTTGCAATTCCTCAGATTTCGACTTACCCAGCACTGATTACGGGGTTTTAGCTGCATGCTACGGACGAGGAAGGGAACAAGATGGATTTGAGCCTCGTACACGGCAATATTCTCACCTTCCTCGGCGCTGGGCAAGTCACAACATCCAGCGCTCTGACCTGGGTACGCTGTTCAAATTAATATATTTGCGGCGTCCTTATTAGCAACCTCGTAGCTGTGGTTCTGTCTCGCGACCTTCCCCGATCAAGCCCGCAAGCTGCATGCTTCACTCATTGCGGCAGGCTTGAGGGCGGACAAGGAAATCACCGGCGAAGACCTAGCTAAGCTTGAGTACCTTGACTGGGTCAGTTGGTTCCTGCGTCGATTTGTAGTCCTCGGCTGATATATATGTTCCTGACCAATAGTTCATCAAAGAAACGCAACGGTTGTATAATCCAGCTGTTCAACCTACTCGCGCAGCACAGAAAGGTATGTCCATTAGATCATTTGCTCAAACAATCTTCGATCATGCCTCCGCAGACGTCATCATGCCCGGAGGCATCCTCGTTCCAAAGGGTGCTCAAGTAACAGTAGCCTTGCATCCTTTGATGGTCAATCCTGAGCACTGGAAGGTACGTATCATTAATACGACACTGAGCGTTTGACACTCAAGCATCTTGGTTTAGGATCCCCTCACGTTTAATCCAGATCGCTGGGGCACCGAAGAAGTTCGGAAACGACATAAGCACGCATACATTCCCTTTGCTTCCGGTGGGCCCTCTCTTGTATCATCTCCAACAGCACTCCCGCTTAATCCTTGCAGGCGCACGTGGCTGTATCGGGTCCTTGTTTGCGACCCAAGAAATCAAAATAATCCTCTCCCGGGTCGTTCTCAATTTCCAGATTGAAAACACCACGGAAGGAGCTGTTATATACGACCCAGATTTTGCCCTTTACCGGCCTTTGAACTTCACTATGAAGTTGCACAAGCAAATCGATCCTTCAGAGGTGAAATTTGACACAATTCCGGTGGACGAAAAGATTCAGGCGCCACAGCCGTCCGTTGGCACGAAGGCGCTGCCCAGATTCTGGGCTGTTCATGCCTCGAACACGGGACCTGCGAGGGAATGGCGGTCGACGTTGCCGCCAAGGCGAGGCAACTTGGCTTTCCTGCAGTACAGGTCGTCTCTCTCGCCGATTCGCCTCTCGCCGACGCAAAGAGGACCGCAGAGGTTGCAGCAGGCTCCAATTTCTTCGTTATTTGTGTTGCAACTTACAACGGTGAACCCCCGGAATCTGCGCTGTCATTTTCTGACACGCTGGACATGGAGATAAAGACCGGTAACGACTCTCGATTTTCTGGAATCAATTTCTGCGTCTTCGGTGCAGGCAACACGGAATGGGGTCCAACTTATCAGGCTTTCGTGCGTTCTTTTATAATAATCGGTCTTCTTTCTGACAATCTCTCCTTTTAGCCGCGGCAGGTTGACGCGAATCTGACTGCGCTGGGTGGCAATCGCATTTTCGAAAAGGGTAGCGGAGATGCAAATGCAGACCAGGACAGCGATTTCACAGAATGGAGTACGAAGTTGTGGGCCGCCACGGCCGCCAACTTCGGTATCGATCTCGGAGGATCAACTCCACAGTCCGGCAGGAGTAATATACTCAACACCTCTCCTGAGTATACCACCGAGTCTGTCAAGGTCGTGTTCCTTCCCAAATCATCCTCATCCCCCAGTCATTCGCCTATTTCTCAGCCGCCCGTTCCCGGTTTTGTCAAGGCCACTGTGCGCTCGAACATCGAGTTGGTAGACGAAGACACTCCTATGCCTCGCAGCATGCGCCTCCTCGCCTTCGATATCCCCGATAGTTTCACGTATCGAGAAGGCGACCACATGGACGTTCTCCCCGAGAACGACCCTGCTGTGGTTGAACGCCTCCTCGCTGCGCTTGACTTTGTTGCGGATGCCGTCTTCACAGTACAGGAGGTGGCGGCGGACATTAATCCGAAGTCTTTGGCGGTTTTGCTTCGTGACCGCCAGACCACCGTACGCGAGCTCCTCACCTACTACGCTGACCTGTCGGGGCCGCTCCAGCGTAGCAGTCTCCAACTCATTTCGTCGTTCCTCCCCGCCGACGCGAAATTCCAAACCATACGAGAGACTTTGTCCAGCGCAAGCATGACGTCGGATCCGAACGACGATGCCTTCTTCAAAAAGAATCGCAATTTCGCACAACTCCTTATGAACTACCCGGTGCTCGGTCAGGCTTTGGATCTTCAAAAGCTTCTCGTCATACTTCGTGCGACTCAGCCGCGCCCTTACTCTCTTGCTAGCAGCCCATTGGTTGATCCTCGCGTGGCGAAGTTGTGCGTAGGCGTAGAAGACAGCCGAGTTGCCGACTACGAGGGACTTTGCTCTGGCTTTCTGAAACGCGCAGAAGTGGGACATACAGTCTGGGTTAGGCATCGCTCGTCGCAAGATTCGTTCCACCTCCCCACCGATCCCACTATCCCCATCACGATGGTCGCCGCCGGTACGGGCATCTCAGCGTTCCTTGGATTCATGGTAATTTATTACATTCCGACACGTTCCTTATCTCAATTTTTGGCGCACACAGGAGCACCGAAGAGCACAAGGAATCAAAACTATCGAGTCGGGAGGCCACGCACCTTCCGGCTATTCTATGGGACTACTCATCGTGATATGGCGACTCTGAAGGCGTCAGTTGCATTAATATTGCGAAAATTTAACGACTGACATCAAAATTCAGACTGGTCCAGGGCTACGTTGATGATGGGACCGTTGTCATTGAAGCAGTCTTCTCTGCGGACAATTCAGCCAGGCGGTTCGCCCAGCAGCTCCTGACACGGGACGGCCTGACGATTTGGAGCGACCTCAGCGCAAATGGGCGTGTTTACGTCTGTGGATCCTCGGCAAGAGTCGGTGCGGGGGTGCGGAACAGTCTGATGCGGATTGCGGAGCAGATGGGAGGCGTTAATGATTCTGCAGCGTGGGCAGCCGGGCTCAAGAAGGAGGGAAGGTACAGTGAGGATATCTTTGGTTGATTTTGTTGATGATTTTATTACTCTAAATGTACCCGGATTAAATCTATGGGCCTTTTATTTGCTGGCCAGAGTAGGAAGACGAGGTCAAGCGCTTGATGCAGTATTTGCCCACCCAGAAATGGTGCTCTTTGTGGGGCTGGGATATTAAACTCATACATCATTCGCACCGAGCCCCAAAGGCGTAGTATGTCGGAGTTGTGCCGAGTATTTGAAATTCGTCATCCCCAAATGCGGCCGGCTTCTTGCCGAGTCGGGTTGAATCAGGTCTAACTCTGGGAGAGCATAGGATTGCCCATTGTTTCCGCCACAAGGATGTCCGTCCGTCACCTGTATGATACTCGAACTTTTGGGATGGCTTAAAACAAACCATACCAAGGCAGACCGCAATTTCGGTACAGGATTCAATATAAATAGTTTCGTACATGGAGAAACCACTGAGCCTGGTCAGGAGTTATCAGCTGCCAGATTGACCAACAAAGTGCGGAACCGTATTTATTCCGCACGAATCGAAGACATCAGCAACCTCGTCATGAAAATTGAATTGCTAATATTCCCCTCTTGACGAGCTGAGGCATGCTATCCTCGATGAGCGTTGACCATTGCGTACGGCTGAATTTGTTATACTGATCGAAGATCACCTTCACGTCTACCCTCTGGAGCGCTGGCATCTTCGCTGCTAGAATCCATGGCTCTACGGCCTTCAGGCCGGTTGTCCCGGTCCACGACGCGAGGCAATAACATATCGTGCGAACGTTACTTGGCCGCGAGCGCTCCATGGTCCACTGCAGGGCATTTCCCATACCTCGCAGCGAGAGATGTGTCAGCGCAGGGATTGAACCCAAATCCAGAGTTTCAACGCCATGATCTGTGGCCCGTTAGATGGTCCGGCGCTACAAGTAATAAACATCTACCTGCAGCATCGATGTCCAGGCTTTGAATGGTATGGCCGAAACTATAGAGGAATGGATAGAGTCCCGCGCCCGTAGACCAGCGAAACTTGACATGCACGAGGCCTGACAAGTCGAGTGGGCATGCCGCGTCCATCAGGAAATCAGGGATGTTATCTGCGAAAAATAATTCCAGCTCCGTGATGCGTGGCCGCGGACCGTTTCGTGGGACCAAAATACGGGCGTCATCGGGGTTTGGGATTTCTGGGGAACACGCTCTAAATACGAGGCTGAAGACACTAGGGTTGCAGCTCGCCAGAACGATGTGCAGCTGGTTTGATTCCCACATATTACCGTGGAAGGAGATGTGGCGTAATGCGGGGAGAGAAACGAGGGTGCAGATTAGGTTGAGAGCGAGTGTTCGCCCCTCATCGTCGTGCACGAGTGAGATTGTACGGAGGCGAGACCAAGCCACCTGAACGATGGGCGTCAAGGTTTCTAGATCGCATTCGCCAATATACAGATCGCAGATGTAGTCGATGAGGTGAGGGGAGGAGGAGAGAATTTCCGCAAGCTCAGTAGCGGCGATTGTAGTTTGGTGACGATTGGAGGCGATGACAATGGAGTGAAACAAATGTCTCTGGGCCCGCGCGACGAATGACCGGCAGACAAGAGCTGAGAACAGGAGGTCCTTGCGAGCGTCGTGGAGATAGTCCAGAACTTCATCCCAAATTTCTTGGACGGGCAAGCTGGATGCTGCCATATGGTTTCGGACAAGATGGTGGTTTCGGGCAAGATGGGTAGGTGGCACGTGCTCGAGGCAGCGCATCATTCGCAAATTGAGCCAATCAGTCAGTTACGACACCTTTCGTTTCCCTTGTCGAGAATCTGGAGATGCGCACAAGGGCTTCAAGGATTTTCCGGCACATTGCGATTTCGGCCTCGACTGGGTCTTGACTGGGTCTTGACTTGGTCTTGACATCCTCTCGAGTCTCTGTAGAATGGCGGGTCGCAGAGCATATCAAGTCAAGGAGGTATATTCGGGGGCGTAAGGATCAAGAATACAGGTCGCAATATAAGTAAGAACGAGCGGAGATCAGTCCGAGAGGGTACGGAAATAGCGGACAGAACTTCGGGCAAACAGATCAAAGTCCATATATGGGGAACTGACAGCGCGCTACGGTCACAGACTGCTAACAGTCTCGACTTGGTCTCAACCAAGCCCGGCACATTCCCGAAATGGAATGTGTCGCCTTGCGTTCTCCCGAATATCGATGCAGATGCGACAGTCTCTCGCCAAGTGAGCAGGCGATATTATTTGCCAGAAGGAAGCAACGAAAAAGATGAAAGTCCCACCACCGCGCATGCGCAATCAGTCGGTTGATCTCGCCATTTGTTTGAGCAATTTCCAGAACGTTCCACACGCATTTGGAAGTAGAATACGGTTTCGTGTCGAATGATGTGCCATGCATCATGAACAACCAATTTCAAGACGAGTTTCGACGTCAGTTGGGTCTACTTCGCCTCGCTCTCACGCGGTCCTCGTTCAAGCCTTAGAGTACGTACTGTACCACTGCCTTTACCACTGCCACTACAGCTTCATCACTCCGTCTGCCAACGTCTTCTTCAAGTTGATACACTGTCCGTCTGGGCACTCGAACCCGGAGGGACAGCGTTGTCGCAGAGGTCACCTTGCGGGGTTGGAGTTTGAGGGATTCGACCGCGATAAAGGCTACGGCGCCTCATCTACTACTTGCGATTCTGGTAAAGCTCATGTGGCATGGGTTCAAACTTCATTGTTTTTACTCGGCCCGCGGTCTGGTCTTCAACTCTGTGAATGTAGATTTCGTTTTTACGGGCATGCTCTTCCCTGCTTAATCTGCGTCCAGTCTGAAGGGGTTGATGCATCACGACGACCCCCTCCAAGTAAGTGCCATGGCACCTTCCCTTCCACAGACATCAGACTGAACGCGAAAGGGTTTTTGCATTTGTACGTGACCCGCTTCCAGCAGCGACCAGCGCTCGTTCGAATCGAGCTCAGTCTATAAAATGCCTTCAAGCATTTTTTACAGTCCGGTCGAAGTGATGCTAATCTCCTGGTCTCATACTGATTACTGCCAGAATTTGGTGCAGTTGCATCAGCTGCACATAGCCCATATTTTTTTAAAAGAGCACATCGCGGTCATAACCCGAACGCGCTGAATATTAATGTCTCATGATCCCTTGGTTTACAATAATAAACGACGCATCCAGTCACGCCATCTCAGCCCCCCACTGCTCGCCCTTGACGTGCCGCTCGGACCCATCGTCCCCCATATCGCGCATCGTGATCACGTTCTTCGTCACATTGACGACGACCGACTCCCCGGCAGCCTGCTGTGGCGCGCGCCGCCCACCACTCACCGGCGTGCGCGAGGTGTACGAGTTATCGCCAGAGACACCGTCTCGCGAGCGTTCTGTACAGACAAAAGACTCATGATCAGTATGCTGTTCTGCTGCGGAAGAAGTATGGAGTGGACGCACCAGAGAGATTGAGGATAAACCGCGAGCTGAAGATCATCGTCACGGCGTACCCGAGAGAGGAGCTTCAAGGAGGGATGGTCAATTTTTGAAGACAACGCCAAGAGAGACAGATGCGTACGCGGAAGACTGCAGAATGGTATCTCTGCTCTGGAAGAATATCAAGTTCACGATATTCATCGCTGGTTTATGTGAGCAAAAGATCCGTTGGCGAATGGCTGGCGGGCAAGCTTACCGCTGAGCACGAGGAAATACATAATCCCATCCTCGAGCATCATGCGCGTGAGCCGAGTGAAACTGTCCCGAAGATTCAGAAATCGGCCACGGTTGGAGGAGCGAAACGTCACTAACGAAGTCCGACTGGAATTTGAAAACTTCCAGAGATAAATGGCACTTATGATCATCGTAACTGCATCAAAGACTCTATTGCGAGGTCAGGATATAATTGATTCTTTGGGTTTTCTCAATCACTCACAAGCACACGGCATAGAAGAGTGATGCCACTTTGACGCCGGGCAAATTTCCGCTCGTGCAGCTTATTCAACCTTCAGATGACATTCAGTGAGAGAGTGTGGATTAACGCACTTGTGCTAGATGATGGGGCGACAGTGTCTCAACACAATAAACGATGTGAAGGGAGACAGATGCACGTACGGATTGTTGGAAAGCTGAGGCGAAAACTGTTAGTCCGTATTCCACGTGCGCGGAGAACGATATAACTCACGAATGCGTTTCCAGAATGTCGAGACGAACTCTCCCTGGTCAGTCGTTCGCGTGAGTATGCGTCGCGCGTGCATGCAATGAAGGAGCCGCACCACTGTGCACGCAAAGAAAAGCACAATAAGGAGACGCAGGATTGTGGGCGACTTGCGCGATACTGCATAGGTGCTGGTTGATGAATTATTAACAACAGCCCAAACGGGGGTTCCACGAGACATACCGGAGGGTCAAGACGGCCTGCGAGGCAAGGTACAGGAATACTGTAATCGACGCGTAAGCAAAGACATGGAAATCAAGCGTGCGTGCATACATTTGAATATAGGCACCACCCAAAAGAAGTGGGAGCAGGCCTCCTTACTGAACCCATGATAGAAGAACCCGACGACGCCCATTCCGATGGCCAGGACGCCCAGATATCGCACCAAGATGAAGAGGATGCACGCGATGCTGAACAGAAGGTTAGGTTGGCGAAACCACATCACCAAATATGAGGCGTACGACAGGTTCAATGGCCCCTTCTGCTTCGCGTAGAGTCGATATTCCGCCGGGATGGTCTGGAGATAACTGAAGGCTGTGAGCTGCAGGCTCGGGACGTTTCTAGGCGACATACTCGAACAACGCAACGGTGTAGGCGGCGACCCGCAGGTAAGCGGCCATCTCAGCGCTGGTGGCCATGATGGGAGGAATTCCACTATGCACCGGATCGTCATTGCGCAAACGTTTTTATATCAGGCGTTATTAATCAGGGGGAGGACACACCAGTTTTTGCATTCAGGAGTCTGATTGTTGTCAATCCGACTTTCGGCACATGTGCTGCTTGTACATGGAGTTTCAAATTTGCTCGAGTCCGTGATGGGCGACCAAGATTTTTGAACGAGGCTCCTATCGCACAACATGCAAATTTGTGACGGGTTCCTGAGTGGATGTGGAGCAGGTCCGCCTGACTGGCGAGCGAAGTGATCGAGAGTCGAGGGGTCGATCAATCGAGAAGTGATGATTGGGGAAGTCCTGGCGGCGACAGAGAGGGGCCACCCGCGAAGCTCCGGAGGTTTCAATATTTCACAGGACACCGCGTGGGGTGATGACATGTAAGAGACGTTGAAGAGAGGAGAGTTTATTTTTGAATTGCGTCCCGGCAGAGACTCATTGCATTGAGAACGGTATGAACGCGTGCCTAGATTATAGGCGGGTTCCGAGGACCTCTTACGTATGCCATAGCACTTGGCTGAAGCCGAATGTCTTGGTTTCGGACAAGATAGGTAGGTGCAAGGGGTGGCGACTCCGAGGGCAAAAAACCTCGTTGTCAAGAGTCCGGATACTTAACCGAGGCGGCAATCAGTCGGTCAAATGGATCCGCACCCAAACGGGGAAGTCCTCTTAGATAAGATACGGATAACTTGTAGAAACAGAACTGTATGCCTGTAATTCATCGACAAAGGGTATACAAAAGCGTACGTATTGTTAATAAAAAGCTTTTACAACTAAACAGATCACCTTCTCCGAGTTGAGCTGGGCCCAGCTTCAGCATTGGTAACATCTTCCAACGGCCGTTTTCTGCGCGGCGGCCCACCGGTGCAAGCGTTTTCGCCAGGGGTGCGTCGGAACTCCCAATTAAAACACCCAATTCAACCACTTCTTCGCGTGAGACAGCCAGATTGAGTGCAAGTTCACGGGGAAGATCAACTGGAGCACGCAAGAGCTCATCCCAATACCGCGAATGAGCAGACTGGAGGTGTAAACGGAATGTCCAGAATACTGCGGAGGTTTTACGAGGGGAAATAGGAGGACATAATGTGCAGAACACGGGGAAATTTATGGAAGGAGCATTGGCGGAATATTTTTTTGCATGGCCGTAACTGAAAGGGTGAGAACGCGGACAAGTTGACGTGCACTTGGGGGGTCTGGCGCGCATTTGGAAGGCCGGAAAGGTCTACTTCCCATTCTCCGCGGCCGCAGAATCCGCATGGATTAATTGGATGCACCTGCAATGAAAATACTAAGCGCCCGAGGTTCAAATTGAAAGCAAACGCTCATATAGGTTGGGCTCGGAAACACCGTTAATGGATTTAAATATATGAGCGCCGACATGGCTTCAGGTTTAATAAATATATCGCACTGGTGACACATAATTTTCTCGGCATTGTTGCTCTTCTCTGTCAAGGCTCGCGTTGGATTGTCCACAATGAACGCAGTAGCATCTAAAGGATTCGGAGGTCAGTAAATATCGACAAGCATACGGGATCACGTACTTTTGGAGTCCACGTAGGGGAATGAATTCGATTTCCCGTGTTTAGGCAGAAGCTTGAGCACCGTTCTGCTGTCAAGGGAAGTGTACAATGTCGAGACGACAGCGGTAAAGCCGTTGGTTGCGACTGCCCACACATGATCCATGTGTCTCGCAATGAGGGGCTCACTGTCAGCGAATGAAAGATGCTTTATGTTCTCGATTCTGGTATCTAGCGGATGTACAAATGCACCGGGGATCTTGACAATGAGCGCTTTGCGCGTTCCAGCCTCGGCGACAGATTGTGGACCCTTCAGAGGTTCAAACTTGGCGTAATCTCCAGTCCACAGTCATTTTCTGGTGGTTAGAATAGTGTCGCCATCAAGTTCGTCGGATATCGGGTAGGTGCGCAACTGCGGCGGTGGTGGGTTTGATTCAACCAAGATCACGTGTCACTTGGATTACTAGGACCGTGTTACGGCTGTGGCAGATCCTCACCTTTCAAGCTTCAAGCTTCCGAGTCAGATGACTGTGTGCCCCTCCTCCAATGTCCATACCGAGTAGGATCGAGCAACCTAGCTATCCTTGTGTGCCGGAACTTGAAGTCACATGTGAGTTCAACTTTTTGACACAGGACCCTGCAACAAGGGAGATTCTGGAAAATTCTTGCATTCTTTCAGTATTCGATGCAGGCCTCTACTCGTTCAGATTTTCACATTTCATCGTGGCCCAGTAGCGGTACCAAAGGGCGAAACACGGATTGGCCGAGACATCTCCCAAGACGTGCAAGGGCAAACTCCTCAGAGATCCTAAGCTCCAACATTAAGATCAATCGGTTACATTCGGGTGTTGAGATGCTTTTTCGTATACAACAACCATTTGAAAGCTTGAACTAGTCTCCCAGGGATGCGCTAAATGATCTCTAAGCTTTGTCATCGGACTAATGGACACATAAGTTTACCTATATGAATGTTTGATCAAAAGAAGCGGCGAGGACAATTATATTTGTTTTCTCTGAACCGGTTCAGCTCGCCGTGCTATATGCTTTCTGTTGCAACACAAACCCTGCTGCAATCGAACCTCAGACGTAGTGTAGTCTAGCATACCCTTAATCAACATCTTTACCTTTCCCCCCATCGTCTGTGCCCTCTTCGTGCTCTTGCACTCGCACTCAAGTAGCTCCGTGTTCATTAGGAGCTCCACCGGCTTCTACCCACGGTATATTTTCGGTCAATGCCTGCTGTTGTGGGCTTTGAGCTACTTTTCAATCAACGAAAAGGGTCTCGCGATGAGGAAATGACTCCGAGATCCAGTCCTCTGACTGCTGAACATCCAGGATCTCAGTTGAATGTTGGGTCCAAGCAGGCGGCGAGGCCATTTATAGTATGTAAATACAGCAGTTCGACCACCGCAATCTCATAAAAATACAGAATTAGGGTCTCGTACGGACTCATATCGTACCTTCAAACATGGTGAGTAAAGAAAAAGCCGAGTTCCGACTCTAGTATGTTGTAAAATCTGTCCAGGGTCAATGTTACTGTTCACACAGATGGTTGAATTTTTCTCGTCAGACCAAGGAAATAATAACTCGTTAGTTTGTTACCTGAGGAGAAAATTTTCAGACCGCATTATTCCATCCGTGACAAATGCGGATTATATGCCAATACATCTGCTAAGCCAGCCAGTCCCATACCGAAACAGATTTATCATCCCTTTTATTTAATATAACCTAGGAGTGGAAGAATCTGCCTCAGTATATTCCCTAACGACCTCTCTGCTGGCTTGCCAGTTGCTTTAGCGGGGAAATTCCATATGGTCCAACCGTTTGGGTTGACCCGCACGACCTTGCACAACATAGAATGTTCCTCACCAAGTATCCCGATAATACTGTCGAAGAGAATTCCCCCTAGCCTGGGAGAACTATGGGCTCAATCGATCTTAGATGGGCACTTTGTCCAGACTGTTTACATTCTTCACAAGTTCAGTTAACTGACCTTCGAACTGTGGAAATATACTTTGTTCGATTGATCGCCAGTTTCAAAGTCATTGCAGCCGTCCTCAGCCCGACAGTATGAGCCCAGAGCTTTAACGGTGTATAATATCCTTCAAATACCATCTGAGGGTGGCAAATCCACTGCATCATGACCAATGGCCTGTATAATGAATTGAAGAAGTACATAGTACGTACAATAAGGAGAACTACGTTTTCGTGCACTACAGAGGCTTTAGTATCTGACTTTAAGCGTCTGTCGTGGACTCAAAGCAGTGGATGGATCTGAAGCATTGAAGATGCGCTCAAAAATCTTCAGATGAATCACTACACTGCGTACCTCTGGAAATGGATCAAGCACATTTTGCCGAAGTTCGCGGTCGCCGCCGGCTCGCGCGTGATGTCCTGCGGAGATTCTGATGACCATCTGTATCAGCATCATCCCGCACGGCACAAGAATGGGGTCTACCCTCACCTGGCTCTTCAACAGTCTGAACCCAGGTTGTATTGATTCCGGCGAATCGGGCGCTTGTTGGGAGGCGTTGAGTCTGTGTGTGAAGCCCGATGGGGCATCCGCGGCAACGGTGCGTTCTGAAACATTGCTGAGGGGGACGTTCTTTCGCCATCGTCAGCATTCGGACACAGATGACCACAAAGGGGAATACGTACCTTGTCCTCGACTATGCTCACGGTGCACAGCTGCATCCCAATTGCGCGCGCTGCGTCCGAGCTTCGTTGTCGGCAAATGAAGACATTGAGACGGGCAGGAATGCGGGCGGTGGGGCGAGATGGTGGTGGGAGGAAACAAAAGCAGCCGGCGCATCACCCAGAGGATCGATGGTGGAATCCCGGCCGAATCCGGGCATCTGACGAACTTGAATTTTGTCCGACGAACTTACATGGTTTCTCACACTCGCGCCAGTTTCTGACGAACTTGCCTTCGCTTAATTCTGATCTCACGAACTTGCGCCATCAACTGACGAAGATCCCATCAAGACGAAGATCCTCATCCGACGAAGTGACGAGGTACTGTACGACTCCACCAGAACATCGCGCAGAATAAGGGGTTGGGCCGTAATTATAACCGTCGATTCCATGGAGCCGAGCTCCTCTGTGTCGATCTGAGAGAGTCGACGTTTATCCTTCATAATAACTGTGACCTTGACCACAGCTCTGCAATAACATTACCGCTCCGAATCAAGGCCAGGCGATGCCGCCGACGTTGAAGGAGTGTTCCCCAGAAAATTCCTGGTGGTTCAGGTTCGCTTGCGGCTCCGTCCTCGTATAGCAGCGAACACGTAGAAGCCGCCCAACCGCGAGATGCCGATAGTCCGAGTGGGAACTGAGAATGGATGCTTATGAAGTCGTTTGGTTGTTGCATTATCCAATCGTACTCCAGTCAATCGTTGCTTTTTGTGAGTTCCACAGATGCGTTGACAGGGAGAGAATGTGCGCCGCTTTCAGGAAGGGATTCGGCTCGATCTTCCTCGGGCTCCGGAAGAAAGTCTGCGACTGAAATATTGGGCAAGTCATCGAGCTGCTCCATGTCTTCGTCGCCATCACAGATTTCATCATCGTCTTCCTCGCCATCGGAATCTAATGCCGCAGAGGGAGGTGGAGGTGTCGGGAAGTAGAAGATGACGTTGTAGAGGTAGTTATTACAGAACGATCCTTCTCTTTTGAGTTTCCTGGGTATATCCCACCGCCATTCGGACAAAGGAAGTCAACACCATCGCGAGATAACGCCTCCTCGAAGTCAAAGTCAATGCCATGCTTGGAGAGACATCCAGAGCTGCATAATAACCCGACCTCCAGACCGTAGTATGCACAACATGCTTTACATTCTGATCTCCGGTGAAATAGGTGGGATTGACGTGGTCTGCTTCTTTGTCAAACCAAGATCGCCGAATGTGGCCCTGATGCCATTCCGAGTGTTCGTCAAATATTCCCTGCGCATCGGCTGCACTGGACAATCTCTCATAGAGCTGCAGGGCATCGAAATTAGAATCATGAGACTCTGTGCGAACTTCTGCGAACAGCTCTTCCAAACGATCGCTCCCAAGTTGATACAGATAGAATGCTTATTCGGGATCCAATTCCTGCTGCCGGGCCACGCAAAGAAAGGCGCTCTTGAGGGCTTGCAAATCACCGTAAAGTTGATTCGACAAAAAGGAAGATCCGTCAGAATTTCGATGAGCTCTCGAGGCGTTGAGACAACATCATTTCTTGCGACAGGAAAGCCTTGAGGAAGCATCCCACATTTCACCGGCCAATGCAAATGCGCGTCGAGTGCTTTTTTCGGTGGGATCAAGGCTGGGAGAATCCGGAATACCGTCTGCGCCCAGGGAAATAGTCGCTGTGAGGAGTTTATAAGCGCGAGGTACGTTTTGGTAGTCTGCCGCATCCACTAGGATTGCAACTGATTCTTTTGTTTCTTCAGCGAGACGCTCCAACCATTGGCAAGGATTGACAGGTTAATGATAACGCCGGCGATGACTGAACCCTCTTCACTTCTTTCAGAGATGCCACCACCTGTAAAAAAATGTAAGTCAAAATACAGCGCAAAAGAATTAAGAGTGGAACAATGACGCTTCACTACATGCTTGGGAACTGGAGCCTTAACTATATCGTCCTCGCCGCGACGGTAGGCTAGGATTGATCCTATTGCCGTCAGGCATTGCTCGCCACACTGCAGATTAAGGCCCGTGCAGCCCGAAAGCTTCAGGTATAATGGACTCGACTCGTCGACTGTGCGTGACATCAAGACGTGAAAGAGGCCCTCACGGAAAACTGAATCTCCGTCCGTTGAAACTATCCACAGTTGTCCGTTATGCGGTGCCCCATGGATCTTCCATTGTTCCATTGCCATCTTCAACAATGCCGCAAAGCCCGGACCTTTTTCGCTTTTGCAGGTCTGGGTTTGGCGATGGGAGCTGCGTGATAATTATTGTCCCGGAAGGCGCTCATGGCAAGAACCGTGGCCTCACGCCATAATGACAGGTTGGGGACTCGCCGTGAACTGCATCAACGACTTCATCACCAAAAGTTGGGGCACCTGGTAAGGCCTTAGAAGGCTCATAATCCGCATAATCCACTGTAAGGTCCCACCAGCCTGGTGAATCTTCACCATGGATTAAAAGGAACCTCGGTTCTTGTAAGGCTCCACCAGGCTGGTGAGGTTTATAAGGCATTCCGAGGCATTATAAGGCATTGTGAGGCTTGCAAGGCATTTTCAACGCCATACAGCGCGCTGTATTCCTCCCGCTCCAATACAAAAAACGTACAAAATACGGGAAAGAGGAGATAAAATCAATGTATTTGAGAGCTAGTTCAACAACACAATATTCTATATACCACCGTGCACTGCCTGCTATTTGTGCGAATCGATGAGCCCAGTCATGCGATGGAAGGGAAAGGTAATGATAGGATAACGGGGGGGTACGGTTTGCGGTAAGATCAAAAACAGAGAGCCAGGAGCCAGGGGCTTGGATCGATGACTTGGTACGAGTTGAAGGTTGAAGACCGGGAGCAGGGAGATTGAACAGGAGTATTGACTTGAAGGGTAGACGACCGGCCACGAAGCTCGGTACCAGAACCATGAAGACCGGGAAGAAGAAACGAGTGACCGCCTGGAACTCTGCGAGTGCCTTTTTACGCGATTTTTTCGTTGGAAAATGCGAGTAGAGGGCGCAAACAGCTGAGAAAGGGCCCAGAAGCGAAAACTTTGACCCCCACAGTGCAAAATGAGAATTTTGGCCCCAAATGTCAGTCGGAAATAGAGTAAATCCGGCAGCTGAACTGAAAATTTATCGAGTAAATCAGCCGTTTTGGGATGCCAAAATCCGACCAGGCTACAAGGTAGTGACTAGGGGCCTCCATCACTCCCATCTACAGTCCAGCCGGGATCCTCGCGTAATCGACGGTCCCAAATTCCTTGGCCGACCACCCATCAATGGTCTGCCAAATCTTCAAGAAACTCTCCGTCTGCCGCTTGACAGCCGGCACGTCGGCCAGCTGCCGCTCGTCAAAGTCGCCGGGCCAAATCTTGAGCAGCCAGTCTGGCCCCGTGCATAGCGAGATCTCGGGGATGTTGTTCCACAGCAGCGGCAGGCCCTCGCCCGACTGCTCAATCAGACTCTTGTTCGGGTTGATGGCGCGCAGCAGACCCGGCTGCGCGCCGTTCCACAGCTTGCCGAGCAATGCGGCCAGCTGCGACGTTGCGGCGAACAGCCACTCAGGCTCAAGGTCACCGTTCGGGTAGTAGACGTTGTTGATTGGGTCCTCGCGCCAGTGCTTGGCGCCGAGGTGCTCGACGCACGACCCGAACACGGCCTTGAGCGCCGTGGACGTATTGCCCGCCCACAGCTCCGGGTGGTCCTGAAACCAGCGCTCGAAGACACGGCCCGTCCCCGTGAAGGCCGACGTGTGCAGGTGGCCCGTCAGGAACACGAGGACGGTGGTGCGTTTGGGGCGCGAGGCGGCGAGCTCGCGCGCCTTGGCCAGCAGCGCAATGTGCCCGTTCTCCTCCACGGCGTTAGTGCCGTCGGTGTGCGTGCTGATGATGACCGACTCCTTTTTGTAGTCTGTCCCTTCGACGACGACGTACAGCGTGCGCGTCCGGCGCCTGTGGATCAGCGTGCCCGTCGACGTGAGCGTGCTGCTCTGGCCGGCCTTGGCCTGCGCGTTCTCCAGCGCCTGGTTGGTAACATAGAGCGCGGGCACGCCCTGGTAGTTGATCTTGAAAGGGCCGTACTGACCGAGGGCATTGAGCGAGGAAATGTTGAGCCAGTTGTAGATAACACCCTTGACGCCTGCTGCCGCCGCCGCAGTCAGGTTCTTGACGCCCGCGTTCGTGGCGGGATGCCGGGGATGGCGCCCCATTGCTGCGAGCCCGGCCAGACGGGAACACGGTGGTGCCGTTCGTCGGCGTGTTTGTAATGTTGACCACGGCAATATTGCCCTTGGCAGGCGCCCAGTCTGGCGAGACGGTCGCGCCGGCCGGGTCTGCAATCTGCACCAGCGAGCCGCTCACGCCGCTGGCTCCAGTATCGCCCGAATACGGCACATACGCGGACGGTGGGACGGACTGGCCATTGACCGACAGGGCGAGCGGGGACGGCGGGGTGTTGTAGTCAAAATCAAAGTATTCCGAGATGACCTTCAAGCCCAAGCTCCTGAGTTCGCGCTCCAGATAATCGACAAAGTTGGTGTGGTTGGTCGAGCCGGTCAGTCGGCTCTTGAGCTGCGCAACGACATCAATCTCCTTTATGTAGAAGGATCTCCTGGTGGGCTGGGCAATTTGTGCGAGCTTTTGGCACTGGCAAAGCCACAGAGTCCAATGATGGCCGGTAGAGCCCGAGTGAGCAGCATAGCTGCAGCGCGCATGCGGCCAATTGGGAAGACCAACAGAGATGAGATACGCAGGAACAACAACGACAATGACATATCCACTCACCTATCTTTTCTACTACTTTCCAGTAGACTCGCGTCGACGTCCACTTGATCACAAGACATCAAAACCGCATGCACGATCACGAGCTACGTCTGAAAATCTCACGCGAGCCGTCAAAATTTCCTTTTTTGGTATGCAGAGTTTTGACTCTCGCGGTGGATTGACCCAGCTGAGGTTTACTCCTCAATTGGACCTGCAAACAGATATATACATTTCTCTGTTCTCTTTGATTTACAATACAAGGAAGTGCGGAAGTGTAAGAGACTAAGAGTGAGATTCCGAGTGCGCAAGAGCTAGATAAATAGTAGTCTCTCGTAGACAGACGCTACAACAATATTGGTGCTCGTGCCTCGCATAGATAAATAGTCAGTCTTCGCGCACACAAAGGTAAGCGGAAGTCTGAGGGAGGCGACTCGAGTCCAAAATTTAGTTGTACTAAGTACGATAAAGTAAGTACGAGTTGCCACAATGTATCTAAATGGTAATATAATAATGAGAGGAAAAAGAGAAAAGTTTTATCTACGAGTTCGCCATGAGGTCCCCGTCCTCCCTGCAGGTGCAGCCACAACTATGTGGCGGGAAAGGTATCCGTCTGTCCATATATCAGAAAATGATGCCGAAGGCATACGTGGCCGCAGTGTGAAGGATGTACCAAATTCCTGGTACCGTTTTAGGTTCCAGATCTACCGACCGTAAATCAGAATCCTGGAAATCACTGCCAGATCTTGGCTAGGTGGTACGTGCTCAAAGCAGTGCGTCATTCGCAAACTGGGCCAAACAGTCAATGTCCTTCATCACTCACTTCTACGAGAGGCGTATTCACTGCATTCAGACCCCCCCATAGGCACAGATGTGCCGATCTCCGCCTATGGACTGCCTACCCAAGCCGACGTTGGCCGATGCTAATAGGTGTTGGCCGACGTTGGTCTAGCATCTCTGCCGAGGCAAAGCCTGCCCACCTAAGGCACCTACGTTGCCACTTACGTAAAGGGCCTCTTAGGGGGGTTTACGTGTATGAGTAAAACCCCCCTAAGAGGCCCCCTGACGACGAAGGTAAAGATCTACGCTCACCCTGCGCCGGCCTTCGTAGCCTTCATTTGTCTGCCAGCCTTCCCAATCGGGAAACACCCTCCGCGGTCCTTCGCCACCTTCTCTGGTATCGTCGTATCACAGGAAACACTGGCTGGGCACACAAGGTATATGCACACATGTCAATTACATTGTTGGTGCTAAAATATACAGCAGTATGTACTTTATACCAAGAAAGATGTACAGTAGGTCTCCAGTGAAGGATGTACAGTAGGTGTACAGCAATAGTACGGGTTTAGCAAAACATTGGAATATGATACATGGATACCAAGACATATGTATACAATAGCGCGATACGAGAGTCCAAGAAAGAATAGATGTGAAGGCCTTCGCGGATGCGCGAAGGGTTCTGAGAATTGAATCAAATTGATATTGCGCCAGGTGTTGACATATGGCAAGGGCTTGAACAAGTTGTAGAGTGCAGTGACGTTCCAGAGATGTGGGTGAAGCAGTAGCCAACAAAAACAATCCACACGAAGGCTTTCGTGGATGTGCGAAGGTCACGGAAGTACAAAAAAAGTTCACCAAATCACTTTGACTTCGAGGTTTGAACGAGTGGTAGGACTGTGTGGACGTTCCCGAGCTGCTAGAGGGGATAGAAGGGGGGGGAAACAAGGGAGAAAGCCCGGCATTGGCAGCGAAGGCCTTCGGGCAAGGGAATTTTGATGCATCTTTTTGCAATGCAGCAACCCTGCTGCTTGGCAGGTAAAAAGCTCTGCTTTTGTGGTGGGCTTTGTTTGCTCACGCTGTACAAGAAGGCCTTTGTTATGGTCAATTCAGCCAGAATGATGCACTTATAATGGAAAAGATGATAAAAGATTACCAGCAGGACGTGAAACTAGCAAGAGAACACAAATGAAATATGACAGCAGAGCAGATTTTCGAATGAAGATGGCGACGCGTCAAGTTTACCCATCATGTGACCGTACTCGAAAGGCTTATTCCGAGACTGTACTGCCACTGATGCGACCAACCATTTTAGACCGATTAAAGCCGGCCGACGATTCTACGACATATCTCGCACAGCCACCTGCCCCCAAAAAATCGGTCTCGCAGAGGGAAAGTTTCGGCTGCCAAATGTGGTTTTAAGGATTCAACTTGATTGTTTTTTGAAAAAATTGGTCTGTATGCAACAACCTTCTTAGCCTCTGTGTGACTTCCGCCACCTCTGCCACCTCCGCGAAGACCTTCACCACCTCCATGAAGACCCTCGCCACCTCCACGAAGACTTTCGCCACTTCTGCGACAACCTTCGCCACTTCCGCGACAACCTTCGCCACTTCCGCGACAACCTTCGCCACTTCCGCGATGACCTTCGCTGCCTCCTCCGATGTTGTACACGTAATTGACAGATGATGCCACCTCGGATCACCTCATTCAATCAGCCAATAGGAAGCATTATAACCGTCAACCAGCATGGTCTTTTTTTCTTACGAGGACTCCCGCACAGATTTGTGTGCTTAAATGTCGGAAATTACATTGCTGTATTGCCCGAAGGTCTCCAATTTTAGTTTAGGATTTTCTGTGATGGTGGGAAACTGGTGCATGAAACGAGCTGAAACACGGCTAAGATCTCATTAAGGCTTTGACCTCAACCACCATCTTTATTATGTGCTGCCATACAAAACATTTTTCCTGTGCTCAGCAAGTCTCAACCAGTCAGGAAAATTGTTTTAGCTTGTCCATGAGCAGGTTTATTGTCCCATTCAGTGTGCTACTGACCATGTAATTATAGAGGTCATATTGTCTGTGCAGCCTTCTGGTGTCCAGAGCACTGACATAATGTTTAACCCGACCTCCCACCACCTTTGTGGCACCCTGCCAACATTCCCCCTGGGTACTTGGCCTTCAACAAATTATTGGCAGCAATATTGCGTGTTGAAAATATTGCTGCCAATAATTCGTTGAACTCCAACTCTGTGAACAGAATGCAAGGGGAATCCAACTATTATATTTATTAGCTTGCATGCATGATCCATCAATTGTACTACTTTGAATTCCTCAAATATATTCTTCTTGACACTCCGAATTCTCTTGAATAGACCTATAGCTGGGAACTAGCAATTTAAATTCATTAGGTGTGCAACAGTGATTCAAGGAAACACAAGAAAATCATTCATGGCAAGGAATTACAGCAT